>QEPC01005636.1:1936502-1965387 GCA_003113815.1 Sphenodon punctatus | reverse complement strand
CCTTTTCTGTCTGTCTCCTCTGCCAAAACTCTCATCCACACCCTAGTCATCTCACACCTTGACTATTGTAACCTCCTCCTCACTGGCCTTCCCTGCTCTCATCTTGCTTCCCTCATCTCTGTTCAACACTCTGCTGCCAGGATCATCCACCTAGCCGGTCGCTTCAACCATGTGCAGGCATTCCTCTGCTCTCTCCACTGGCTCCCCCTTCCTGAGCGTATTCTGCACAAGCTCCTCATCTTCACCTACAAAACCCTTCATAACCTTGCTCCCCCCTACCTCTCTGCTCTCCCTCTGAACCCCTGTTCGAGCACTCCGCTCCTCTTCCATCCCCCTCCCACGCCTCCCCTGCTCCTCCAACCGCCTTCGTCCCTTTTTCCTCGCTGCCCCGCACGCCTGGAACTCCCTCCCTGCCCTCGTCCTCCACACCTTCAAGTCCCTCCTCAAAACCCACTTCTTCCGCTCCACCTTTCCTAACTCCTGCTAATCACCCCACCCAGGATTATCCCCTACTTGTTATCTGCAAACTCCTTTTTACTGTAACTAAGCCAAGAACATGTATCTGAGTTCTTGCATTCTCATGAATGTTCCATCCCTTGTCTCTCCTCTGTTCCCTCTTCCCTGTCTCCCCTCCGTCTTTAGATTGTAAGCTCTCGGGCAGGGACCGTGTCTATTTTATTCTCTGTAAAGCGCCAGGTACATTTCTGGTGCTATATATAAATACTTATAATAATAATAATTCTGAAACTCATCTTAATGTTGTTTAGCAGAAGCTATTTGCCTGGAAGTATCATACAAGGGGGCATCTTAAAATGCAACTACCTTTTAAAATCGGACTATTTAGTCTACTTGAGATTTCAAGAACTAGATATTAAGACAAAGTCTCATTGGCTTTCAAGGAAGTTTGTTCTAGATACTACATCTTTACCCGCAGTGTCCATTATGGACCGCGTTACCCAAGTTTCTTATCTGCCATCGCTAATTTGCGGACCAGTTCAAAGGGGAAAGCGCACTTCGTTATTAACTTATCCACGCCAACAGCTGCCTTTGGTTTTCTGTTCAAGTGGAATGCTCGCCCAGATTGATTTGTTACAACAGAACTATACGAAGTGGTGCCTTAAACGGCATTGTAACAAACTCCATCTCCTGCAGCTGCATGGGCACTCAGAACTGCTTGTGAGCTTGAAGGGGGAGGGAAGAGGGGGTGGGGAGACTCCAATCAACATTAAAGCTATTTTCTACCCACGTAACACTTAATAAAAATGAGGCTTTATCATTTGTACATTTCAATATTGGCCTCTCTGTTTCTAGTATCCAACATTATCATGATTGCAGGCTTATACTTTAAATGATCTACAACAAACTGTATGGGTAATCGGAGCCATGTCCTATCTAGAGAATTTATGCCTTGAAAGCCTGATCAAGAACATGCTTCTCGAACAGTAAACTCTCCTACATGCGGTCTAATTTCAAATCTCATAATAGTAATCTGATAATAACGGCAACAGCTTTTAAAAACATTGTTTCTATGTCCAGATAAACAATACCATAATTTTGGCTAGGATTTGAATTGATATCTTCTATTTATTTTGGGGAAGGGGGCTCCCTCCCACTCCTCAAGTTGGAAAGGCAGCAATTCCCACTATGCAAGGCTTCGTCTCCAATGGGGATACCACAGATTGCAGACAATTAAAGCATCCGGTATTGACATTTCTTAAATATATCTTTAGTTAGCCTTTCCATTGGCAAGGAACATTTGTCCCACATTGTGCTTAATACTATTCCTAATTAATTTAACCTCTTACTTTTTTTTTTTTTTTTTTTTTTTAAATAGCGTGGTTATTGCTGCTTCCCTAGACAGGAAGTTGTCCGGGTCTGACTGCAGGTTGACAGTCTAAAAGCAAGTTGTTATTACTACAAGAACCCAGAAAAATAAGACCACAAGGTACCATAACCAGACCAAATGGAAAGCACTTCATTTTGAAAATTAAGTTCTTCATTATAAGGTTCTGAAAACATCTGCACTAGATCTAAAAATGAGTATCTGCAAAAACAGGTACACCTATTTCTGGTACCCGAATCAACTCAAAAATATCAGGTTTCCATTTCCGATGTCCCAGAATGTCGACTTCCGGTCCTGAAATGTCGACTTCCGCTACCAACCTTTTGGTTTTCCATCCCAGTTTACCAATCAGTAACCAGAAAATGTTAAAAAAAAAAAAGTGGTACCAAAGGTTACCCTGTTTTCAGACAATTGGGTATCAGGTAGCCTTAATACTCAAGACAATACTTGAAAATGCAGGTATTACCCACAGGTAATGAATGGAATACCCATTTCAGCTCTAATCTGCACTACTGAGATGCTTATTAGAAGTTAGGTAGCAACAGTGAACAGGATTCTAATTAGATCTTGTACTTCACCCCTGCCAGCACACCAATATCCAGCACTGTTCTGGTGCCAGTGCCACACAGGCTGGGTTTATTTTGTTAATGTGCAAAGGAAACTGTTGAGCTATTGCCACTTTCTCCTGCTGGCATTTCAACAGGAGGGGATGCAATGCCCAACTATTCCCATTCCATGAAATCGCTTAGTTTAAAGAACATGTCTTCACTTGCCTATTTGTCATTCTCTCTCATTAAGCCTTCACTACCTTAAGGACAAGGCTATAATAGTTCCAAGTTTCAATTGATCTGAACTTCTCTAACTTCTTTTGCAGAATTTTCCAGTTGAAGAGAGAACCTTTCCGACTTCAGGCATCCTTTCCTCTTCTGTAGAATTCTTGAGTATGTTAAACATGTTTGTGCAACTATTTTTTTTCCTGTAACATACTTCCTTGTGAAAGTGTGTGTGTCAATAGGACCTACCGTCTGAGGTTGCAAACCTGAATCTACTGAAGTCAATGGCCAATCTCACATTGACCTTCAAGGAAAAGGGTTGCACCCAAAGTGTCTTCCTTTAATGTTCACATGTCCAGGTTCCATTTTGCTACTGAAAATGGCTTTTTCCTAAGTATTACTTGGGTTACACAGTAGTCAAAATTTCCCTTGCTAGGGATTTTCTCCTCATTCTGCTTAGATGGTCTGTCTGCGAAGGAGCAAAGAGGTCAAATTAAAATTCTTCATGTCTTCTGAAGAAGAATACCTCCTTGTTTAATATTCTTCTCCAATGGCCCGATTGAGAAAGATAGGGTGTCTTCAGACGTGATGCTGCCACACATTCCCCCTGCCCTGTGGTAATTCCTATGTCACGTGATCAGGAAGGTGGACACGCTTCCACCCCATACCATGCTTCTGGAGGTTGGGAAATGGCGAGAAGTTCTGTGGTTGCAGCTACCGGTTGACGTAGGAAAGCGTGGCCAGGCGCAGTGTCACATCTGTTCACCGCGCCCCAAGGCATGGCTAGGTAGCCCTGCCCAAAAGGAGGTAGGACACACCAAACGTCATCGTCAGGCAACAAAGCAGCATCAGGCTGTCACCTGGGAGATTTAAAGGGCTGGCTCAACAATGACGGCTTCCCAATGATGGAAGAGGTGGAGCAAGAGGAGCCCCAAGTGCAGCCGACAGGCCCAGTTTGGCAGCAACAGTCCATAGCTGCTTGGGTGAGGCACAGTTAGATGCTAAATATGAGGGACAGCTGTATGGTAAAGAGGTGGCGGGGGGGGTATGGCTCGACCGATGTTGAGGTGGTTGATGCAAACCTATGCCCTTGTCCGCAATAGGGAAATAAGAGCTGTAGCTCAAGCGGGGCTACAAGGTGATAGTTGATAATAAGTCCGGGCACAGTGTGCGCATAACCCACTATCATGACCTCCTTGATAGGTTACTGTGCGTTAGGGGGTCAAAAGTGGCACCATGCATTATGGGCTCTGCCCCATCCGAGGGTTGTGCCAGCGCTGACCTGTCCCACCCATGCCCCCAGTGCTTTCACAGCCCGAACTGCCACGCCCGGATGCCCAGCATCCTTTGGACGTTGAGCCCAGACCATCAGGGATAGTGACCGTTCAACCACATCGTGCCACCCTTCCATCTTCAGATAGCAATTCAGAGGCCTCGGAATCAGATATGCCATAGATGCTGACAAGCAGTACGAGTGCAGCCAATGTTGACCGCAGACACCTGCTCTGGATTGGGAGGATAAAAACACAATGAGTAATTGAAGGGTTCTGGGGGGTTGAGAGGATGTGTTTGCATATGGCCATGATACAAACCAACCTAATACCATTACCCTCGTATGCAGGGAGCCAGGAACCCCAGATAGATGAGCAAGGTGGAAGGGACACACCACCAGCAGATGAAGGTATATATGGTTACACAGAGGCCCATCGAATTATGGGCCACAGTTCCCAGAGAGGAGGTTAAGGGGGGCGATGGCTGCACCCATATAGATATACCCCACATTCTACCTAGGCACCCCGATGTCACACCCACTTCAAAAGCTGTTTACACCACCCCCCCTCCTCAACACANTTTTTTTTTTTTTTTTAAATAGCGTGGTTATTGCTGCTTCCCTAGACAGGAAGTTGTCCGGGTCTGACTGCAGGTTGACAGTCTAAAAGCAAGTTGTTATTACTACAAGAACCCAGAAAAATAAGACCACAAGGTACCATAACCAGACCAAATGGAAAGCACTTCATTTTGAAAATTAAGTTCTTCATTATAAGGTTCTGAAAACATCTGCACTAGATCTAAAAATGAGTATCTGCAAAAACAGGTACACCTATTTCTGGTACCCGAATCAACTCAAAAATATCAGGTTTCCATTTCCGATGTCCCAGAATGTCGACTTCCGGTCCTGAAATGTCGACTTCCGCTACCAACCTTTTGGTTTTCCATCCCAGTTTACCAATCAGTAACCAGAAAATGTTAAAAAAAAAAAAGTGGTACCAAAGGTTACCCTGTTTTCAGACAATTGGGTATCAGGTAGCCTTAATACTCAAGACAATACTTGAAAATGCAGGTATTACCCACAGGTAATGAATGGAATACCCATTTCAGCTCTAATCTGCACTACTGAGATGCTTATTAGAAGTTAGGTAGCAACAGTGAACAGGATTCTAATTAGATCTTGTACTTCACCCCTGCCAGCACACCAATATCCAGCACTGTTCTGGTGCCAGTGCCACACAGGCTGGGTTTATTGTGTTAATGTGCAAAGGAAACTGTTGAGCTATTGCCACTTTCTCCTGCTGGCATTTCAACAGGAGGGGATGCAATGCCCAACTATTCCCATTCCATGAAATCGCTTAGTTTAAAGAACATGTCTTCACTTGCCTATTTGTCATTCTCTCTCATTAAGCCTTCACTACCTTAAGGACAAGGCTATAATAGTTCCAAGTTTCAATTGATCTGAACTTCTCTAACTTCTTTTGCAGAATTTTCCAGTTGAAGAGAGAACCTTTCCGACTTCAGGCATCCTTTCCTCTTCTGTAGAATTCTTGAGTATGTTAAACATGTTTGTGCAACTATTTTTTTTCCTGTAACATACTTCCTTGTGAAAGTGTGTGTGTCAATAGGACCTACCGTCTGAGGTTGCAAACCTGAATCTACTGAAGTCAATGGCCAATCTCACATTGACCTTCAAGGAAAAGGGTTGCACCCAAAGTGTCTTCCTTTAATGTTCACATGTCCAGGTTCCATTTTGCTACTGAAAATGGCTTTTTCCTAAGTATTACTTGGGTTACACAGTAGTCAAATTTTCCCTTGCTAGGGATTTTCTCCTCATTCTGCTTAGATGGTCTGTCTGCGAAGGAGCAAAGAGGTCAAATTAAAATTCTTCATGTCTTCTGAAGAAGAATACCTCCTTGTTTAATATTCTTCTCCAATGGCCCGATTGAGAAAGATAGGGTGTCTTCAGACGTGATGCTGCCACACATTCCCCCTGCCCTGTGGTAATTCCTATGTCACGTGATCAGGAAGGTGGACACGCTTCCACCCCATACCATGCTTCTGGAGGTTGGGAAATGGCGAGAAGTTCTGTGGTTGCAGCTACCGGTTGACGTAGGAAAGCGTGGCCAGGCGCAGTGTCACATCTGTTCACCGCGCCCCGAAGCATGGCTAGGTAGCCCTGCCCAAAAGGAGGTAGGACACACCAAACGTCATCGTCAGGCAACAAAGCAGCATCAGGCTGTCACCTGGGAGATTTAAAGGGCTGGCTCAACAATGACGGCTTCCCAATGATGGAAGAGGTGGAGCAAGAGGAGCCCCAAGTGCAGCCGACAGGCCCAGTTTGGCAGCAACAGTCCATAGCTGCTTGGGTGAGGCACAGTTAGATGCTAAATATGAGGGACAGCTGTATGGTAAAGAGGTGGCGGGGGGGGTATGGCTCGACCGATGTTGAGGTGGTTGATGCAAACCTATGCCCTTGTCCGCAATAGAGAAATAAGAGCTGTAGCTCAAGCACGGCTACAAGGTGATAGTTGATAATAAGTCCGGGCACAGTGTGCGCATAACCCACTATCATGACCTCCTTGATAGGTTACTGTGCATTAGGGGGTCAATAGTGGCACCATGCATTATGGGCTCCGCCCCATCCGAGGGTTGTGCCAGCGCTGACCTGTCCCACCCATGCCCCCAGTGCTTTCACAGCCCGAACTGCCATGCCCAGATGCCCAGCATCCTTTGGACGATGAGCCCAGACCATCAGGGATAGTGACCGTTCAACCACATCGTGCCACCCTTCCATCTTCAGATAGCAACTCAAGAGGCCTCGGAATCAGATATGCCATAGATGCTGACAAGCAGTACGAGTGCAGCCAATGTTGACCGCAGACACCTGCTCCGGATTGGGAGGATAAAAACACAATGAGTAATTGAAGGGTTCTGGGGGGTTGAGAGGATGTGTTTGCATATGGCCATGATACAAACCAACCTAATACCATTTACCCTCGTATGCAGGGAGCCAGGAACCCCAGATAGATGAGCAAGGTGGAAGGGACACACCACCAGCAGATGAAGGTATATATGGTTACACAGAGGCCCATCGAATTATGGGCCACAGTTCCCAGAGAGGGGGTTAAGGGGGGTGATGGCTGCACCCATATAGATATACCCCACATTCTACCTAGGCACCCCGATGTCACACCCACTTCAAAAGCGGTTTACACCGCCACCCCCTCCTCAACACACACTAACCCAGTGCCCCCCACCCCTTATCCAAACCACCCAGCCACCCGCGACAACCAACAGGTATAAATCGTTTCCAGCTATGGGAGCATTAAATAACCACCCAACCACTACCCCTCCCCCACAGAGCATCCAGACCATGTCAAGGATGTCCTCATGGGGCCTGTACCTGGAGCAGAGAAGATGAGGCAGTGCCGCACAAGGGCTTGCCAGTGCCGTGAAGACCTGGCAGAGATCTCCTTCAGATGGGGACCAGGCAGGGGGAAGAGGTTAGGAATGCCATCCAGCATATGGAGGTGGGGCAGGATAGGTCAGTGCAGCTGGCTGTTCAAAGGAACCTCCTTTTTGAAAGGAGGAAGGACCAGCAGTTGGAGAGGGGGGGATTGGAACAAACACCTCCAGCGGATTAATACCCTCCAGCAGTCACTCGAGAGGATGCATCAGCAACACGTACAGTGGATGGATAATTCGTTGAACCTCGGAAGGTCCCTCCTCATCCACGCCAGGGCTGCTGGTGCCTTGATCACTGCAGCTGAGCTAGCGCTGCCTGGACCTGCCCACCTCATGCCCCACCTCCATGTATCCCATCTGATCCTACCCCCCAGGGACCCAGCACCGTCAGCCAGAGCCCGGACGTCCTGTCTCCAAAACCTGGTCCCTGCTCTGCGGACTGAGACAGTGATAGCTGGCGGGCCCTGCCCTTAACAGCAGCTAGTAATGGAAGACCACTGGATGCACCTGTCACATCACAAGATTCTGAGGCTAATAATTTGCAACCTCTCCACCACCACCAAGCCGCAATAGATGGCACCCAAAGAAATCTGAGGGGGGCAGAGGAAAGGGCAAGCGATACTAAGCTATACACTGCAATTAAGATTTTACCTGCATCATTATGCTCGTTCTGGTAATATTTGGATGAGGGCCTTTAGTTTGATTGTAACTCTTTGATCCGCATGCACCAATCCTTGGCCCATGGAAGACAGGTGACTACCAGAAGTCACCCGTCAGACCAATAGGGGTACTAATAGGACAGCGGGAGAGGGATTAGGCTGTGTGATGCTCCTAATCTGTGGTCCGGGCATGATACGACTGCTCAGAGCTGCCAGTAACCTCTTCGCGTAGTGGTACTCTCTTGGGTTGTCCTCCCGTCTGTAGAGGGGCACCGATGCTGGGGCACAACGAGGCACCGGGTTGTCAAGTGCCCCATGGGTCTCGCATATATTATGCAGCACGCAGCTGGCCCCAATCATGAGAGCAACTGTCTCCACTTTGAAGTCGAGGCGTGTGGCCAGGCATTTCCAGTGTTGCTTGAGGGCCCCAAATGACCTCTCCACAACCATGTGGGCAGTGCATGAACGGTTATTATAACGCACCTGCTTTCGGGCCACAGGGAAGACCTTCATGAGTCATCTGAGGAGCGGGTACGTGGAGTCACCAATTATGACTGGGGGCATTGCCACCCCCTCGATGCTGGTCATGGCGGGATCCCCAAACTCCCCCATGTACATGTAGGCAAACAGATGGGAGATGGCAAGGATCCATGCATCATGGTTGCGTCCGGAGTGCCCTGTGAAGATGTTAGTGAAAAGCAGCCTCTGTCATCTACAATCACCTAGAGCTGTAGGGAGCGATACCCATGGTGATTGACAAACTCTGCCGCTTCATCGTTGGGGGGGGCTGCAGGATCTCGATATGTGCCATCGATCGCACCAATGCAGTTTGGAAAGTGTGCCGTTTGGAACCCGGCCATGACCTGGCGGTGGATCACCTGGTCTAGGAGAACCACCTCCACGGCCTCACAGAAGTCCAGGGTTATGGTAAAGACAGTGCTGATCCCCACTCCAAACTGTTGCGCAACTGACCTACAGGAGTCTGGTGTGGCTAGGGGACCATATGGCAATGGCACAACGCTGTATCATGGGGATGGGCGCCCGCATATTGGTGCAGTGTCGCTCAAGCCATGGGGAGAGGCGGTGCACGAGCCTCGTGAATAGGATGCGTTCCATTTGGAAGTTCACATACCACGCTTCATCATCCCACTCATTGAACACCCTCGACCACCATTGGGTGGCTCGGGGAAGGATCCAGTGATGGTGATCGATGGGCATTTCCATGTAGATCCCAGTGGTGGCTGCAGCGATGTGCCACTGCGGATGATCCTCCACAGCTGGCCATTGTTCTGGCGCTGCACTGAGATGATCCGCTTCACGGAGCGTAGCTGTGACAGTACCAGGCGGCCAGTCATGTGCTGCCTGCTCCTGAATGAGCTCCTGAACAACGTGGCCTGTTGCTAGAACAGGGCCAGGAGGATCACGCATGATCTCTCGTGTAGCTGGACACCAGCTATAGTGAGGAGTTTGTGCTGCCAGAACCACTTCGCGATGCAGTAAAGTAGGCACCTCCTGGAGGCTACCTGCCCTACGTCCATGGTGCAGTTCTCAACAAGAGGGAGCAGTAAGGCTAACTCGACCACGAGGGCATTTTATACCATACTGCTCTGAGGCAAACTAAGGCCGAGGAGCCTGTGCTGGATCCCATTCTATACAGGCACTCATTGGTGACCTCATGGTTGTAGCCATGTCCCTAGCCCATGCCTGAACCATCATGGGCTCTGTAATCTGCAGCAACCCTCCCAGTAGCAATGCGGACCAATGAGTTACCACGGCTCATATGCGCCTCCATCCCTTTAATCTCTCATGCATTCCTCGAACAGTTCCCACTCCTACTCCCCACTCATTCCCTGCAACTGCCCTTGGTGTCTGCATGCCACCCTTGTCCTCAGATCTTGCGGGAGTGCTGGGAACCTCCGTCTGGCTCCAGTTCCCACTGATGAACCTGGTCTCAATCTTTCCTTATTTCTTGAAGTGAATCGGTAAGGGCTGCTAATGGCTCAGGCTCATCCTCATTCCCCAGGGCCATCCCAGCACCCGTGCTTGGAGTGTTTGGGCCACCATGTCCCTGGTGGACTTGTGTCACCAAGGTGACATACAGCAGCTGCTGGGCTCTCCAGATAGTGCAAGTACCGGGTATGACCTCTTGAGCGCCGAACTCCTGTCACTCGGTCATCTCGTAAGTAGGCAGGAGTGCTGGGTCCATGAGCTAAGGCTCCGGCCCTTTGTTGATGCAGTTCCACCCCCCCATCCGGCTATGGGTGTGGCTGCGACCTGGCCGGGCTTCAGTTGCCCTCGAGATGCCATGACTGCACACCAGCATGGGGGGGGGAGCGTGGTTTGGGGATGGGTTCACCATGGCATGGGGACAGTGTCACATTTGTTACACTGCCACAGACTGGGGGGGGAATCCTCCACGTCCCGTGTCAGAGTTTGAGCCCCGTCACGTTTGTTCGGCCTCACACGCCACGCTGTCCCATGGGGGTCAGTCACATCCTGGAACAGGATGATGCATGTTGGCCACTTCCTGGTGTCATGTCTGAAAACACCCATATTCGTCATTGGAAGTGTGAGGGAACAGGACATTTAGAAAATGGTCAAAATAATTGCTCCAATTGACTGTTCCTTAAAACCATGGAAAGTTTAGGTAAAATCAGCTTTGCTTTTAGAAAGATTTACCTTTGTCTTCATGGATTTTCTCTTCTTAAAAATCAATGGTGCTGCTCTAGATATTTCTTCTAAGAAAAATCCCTACAACATCAGCAGCTTAAGGGAAATACTGTTTAAGCCTCTATATTTTCAGACCTGTACCTAATTTGGAAGCAGTGCCCAATTCCAGCAGGCCTAAAAAAGGAATCAAATCAGGAGGAAGTGAGACATTCTGCTATGGTCTCAAAGGAGCTTTCACAATGGGTTCAAAAGTGCACCAAATTAGTCAAATACCAACGGCTCAGAAAATAAGCTGGCAGAATTCCTCTTTCAAAAATTAATGTTGCAGCAAGAGGGTGAATGCTTGCTTTGTAAACTCCATGTCGAAAGCAGAAATTCATACTGACTTTATACTGTACAAAATATAGGACTAGCAACTGTTATGGTGACAAATGGTGGATGCATGAGATAGAAAACGCATGTTTTCCCCCATACGTGATTGTACTAAAATGGGTTTGCTAAATATTTGATCATTCAAGGATAAACAGAACCATCTGAATCGAAGAGTGCAGCAAATTGCTAGCAAAACCATTTACTTGAGAATTCAACTTCTCTTACTCGGATGCAAAATGTAACTACGTTGAGTAAAAGTTTTTCACTTCCTTTAAGTGAAAGATTAAATTCAACAAGTACTAATAAACCTATGCGGAAAGTTATCAGGACAACAAAAAGTTCATATAGTGTTAACCATATAGTCAAATCGTGAACAGTGCCATAGAAGCCTGTTAAACTGTTACACGATGGAGGTCAGAGTCCTCTAACTGGGACAACCCAAAATGAGTGAATTTCTCTGGATGAGGCAACACCACCCAGTGTCATATCCAGACTAAATAAGATATTGGACCTGGCCATCATCATCCATGCTTTCATAAGCTCGAGGCTAGACTACTGCAACATGCCCTAGGTAAGGCTGCCATTGAAGCTTGTTTGGGGAATGCAGCTGTTGCCACAAAACACAGCAGCCTGCTTTCTGACGGGGGTGGGTCTCCAGAAACATTATATTGATGCTCCAAAGTTTGCACTAGCTGCCAGTAGTTTTCCAGGAACAATTCAAAGTGTTGGTTTTGACCTTGGGGTCCACGTATCTACAAGACCACCTCCCCTCCCTATGTTCTACCACACTTCAAGGTCAGTTGGGGTGCCCTTTTGCAAATTCACTGAGTAAGAGGTTTTAAACTCACGACCCAGCATCGTGAATTTTACATGAATGGGGGGGGAGGGGGGAACGAAGCAAAAAAGCCAACTCCAAAAGGTAAATTCGAGCTATGCTGTTAACCCCGGGCAACACTGCAGCGACACAGAACTGGAGCAGCAGGACTTGGCAACCATTCTCGTAGCCCCCAGATCAGAGCTTTGTCAAAACAAGTCTTCAAACTTCTTTACTCGACCAATGGAAGAGCTATACATATGCAGAAATGAAGATGTGGCTGGGATAGTGGATTTGCTTTCAAATTTTCCACCTAAAGTCTAGTATGTTAGTTTTTCTATGTGGTTGGAACCCCGGGCCTTTTTTCTAATCAAATTTGATTTAGTCTCTTTCCTTTGAAAAGGAATAAAGCCATCCTAAGGTAGGTCTGTACCTCACTGCCCCTTTACTTCCTTGGCACTGCAGCCGGTCTGGTTATGTGCTTTTTGTTGTTGGTTGATTTATCTGGCTTCAGGACTGAAAGCTTCCCTCCCCTCCCAACCACAAAGAGGAAGTGTTGGCAGAAGAGACCACTCTTTACTTTGGGCTCTTTCAACAATGGCCTCTCACAGTGGCTGTCTTGTTTTTTTCAGTCCCTAGAGAGATCTGGCTCAGCCCCTGCCTATCTCCGACTCTAAGGGCATTTTTACACAAGACACACTCCACCCATTACACATGTTATGGGGCAACACTGCAGCCCTGCAACATGTATAGCGGGTGGAGAGTGTCTTGTGTGAAAATGCCCTAACTCACTCCAGGTGAGAATTAGAAAACCATCATTTCTCTTCTACCCTTCAGTATCTGTTCTTGGCAATAAGACATTTCAGTCTTCATGTTGTAGTTCTGTATAGTATTTTTCCTCGAAACACTTATTCATGGCAAGTGTATTGTGCAGACATAACCGAGTCAGACTGGCAGTATCCTATTTGGGGAGTCTGCTAATGAGCTAGTAGCATTTACATGAAGCTACATGAAAGGGGACGCAAAACTAGCATCTTGTCTCCATATAAAAACAAGTTTTGCCAAAGTTTTTGTTTTTTAAAAAACCCAATACAAGCCCGTTTGGATACACCTTGAATCAATAGGAGGGTAGATGCAAAGTGATTCTACCATGCAATTAATTCATTGAACCAGTACTATTTTTGTACTTAAACGAAGTGTAGGATTATAAAAGCGAAGTGTTTTTGCAGGCACCCACTTGAGCTCGATTCAGGGAAATCAACCTCAATCTAAGTTCCTCTACATGAAGTTATTTATATACGGAACAGTACCAGGAGAGAAACCGTATGCAGTTTCCTGCCAAAGTAACTTGTGTGTGTAAAGGCGGCCACTAGAGCTCAAAAGTGAAAAGTTAGCTGACGAATAAAATGGGAAACAAGGAGATACAGAGAAACCGTGTCGGGACATGCAGGGCTTGTTCTCCAGAGCACTACTTTGTTCTCCAGAGCACTACTTTGTTCTCCAGAGCACTACTTTGTTCTCCAGAGCACTACTTTGGTTCTATGCAACTTCTAACTCTCTTTAGCTTTCCTTGTGTTCGTTCACAGGAGCAAAGGAAACATACTTACCTCCCCAAAAGAAGTGGGGTTAAAGTAGAGATGGAGGCTTTCCCATTTATACTGGAAAGAGGCAGTTACCTTGAACCATTCAGCAGCCTTCAGCACATCTTTGTGCGTGGGTGAAGCCAACATCTCTGCCTCAGTAAGGGTGAAAATGAGCAGTTGGCCCGCTGGAGCCTGTGTTCAGTCCATGCAGCCCCCACACAGCCCCCATGCAGGTTTACTATGTCCAACTGAATAAATGGGCAGCTCCCTGTCCAAATTCCATGTGCCTGCAGCAGCCTCCACACAGTGGTATTAGCAGATGTGCTGCCCAGGTGACAGCCATCTCCTTCCCCGCACCCACCTGTCTGCACCAGAGATCTCCTGTCCACCTGGAGCCAGCTGACAGGCAGCTCTGGGGGGGGGGGGCAGGGAGATCATTGGCACGCCGGACAACCCAGCTGACAGGCAGCTCCTCCCCCTGGGTCGCCTGTCAAGGTGTCTGGGGTTGCTACACAGGACCCTATGGTGCTGGCAGACCTGGATGCAGGCAAGCCTAAATGACCACAGACACTCGAGAGTGTTTTTAAATGAGATGGGCAGGTGGGGTCGCGCTTCAAACAAGCCCACCCCATCCACGCACTGGGCACACCAGCTTTTTCCGGAACGCCCCATGCGTGGACAGGGTGAGCAGAGCATGGGTCACGGAGTGCGCCCCCCCCCCCCGGATTCGCAGGAGCGCTCCCCCACATGGATGGTGGGTGTCCAAGCATGGGGGCATCTTGTGTAAAAACACCTAGAGGCACCCATTAGCCCAGATTAGCCTGCACAGCGGGCCTGCGATCGCCTCAAAAACACCGTGAGTGTTCGGTGGGGGCTGGCTATGTGGCAGGTGTGTTTTAACATCTGCAGGTCACCAAATCCATGAGCGGGTGAACACGTGGCAGCTGCGGGCTAATGTGGGCTAACTTATCCTGAATCACTGTATCTTGTGTAACATTAAATGAGAGACTACACCTTTGTAACTAAGCCAAGTACGTGCACCTGGGACCTCACGAGTTTATGCATGTATCCTTGTCTCTTCCTCTGTCCCCCCCCCCCTTGTCTCTCTTAGATTGTAAGCCCGCTGGGGCAGAGACCGTGTCTCTTTCTTACAATTGTAAAGTGCCAGCTATATTGCTGGCGCTATATAAATGCTTAATAATAATAATCTCATTTGCTCAACTGTATCTGGTTTATTCTAGCCCCCCCTGCTGGCAGTTCCCAGTCTAAGTGCCCCAAAACTGAGTTCAGGAGACGGAAGAACTCCTGGATCTCTCCCATATAGGGGTGGTTTTTTTCACAGATGACCGGCTGAGTACTGCCACGCTATAATCCTGCCCGGAGTGAGGGCCTTCACTCTAGGCAGGAGTCGGCCCAGCTTAGTCCGAGCTGCTCCTTGGGAATGGACAGGGATGAGGGGAGAAGAGAGGAAAAGAAACACACATTTCCATTTTACAGATGGGGAATGGAGACTGAGCTTGTGACTTGCCCAAGGTCACCCAGAGAGGTAGGATTCAAGCCCTGGTCTCCCAGGTCCAAGTCCAACACCTTATCCACTACTCCACACTGGCTCTCAGCCAGTAAAAGCAACAGAAAGGGTGCACCAAACAATAATGAATTCTATTCAACAGCTAGCTATTCCCAAACCGTGACATTTACTTTTCCAACAAAAAAGCATCATTCTTATTAACTCTACTGGGTATATGGCCACATAAATACACCAGTTATTCTGGCCTTTCAGTTTGAAAGCCATATATAGTCTTAGATGATCAATAGGCCACTGTGTCACACTGAATAGGGTAGCTGAGCCAGAATTGCAGTACAGTCAGCTTTCTTAGAAGATAATTATGCAATTTTCTGAAATCCCTTACGTTGTCAGTGTAAAAAAACACAAACGCACTTCAGTTGCTGACTCAGGACTAAAGCTTCATAAGCAATAAGCAACTCTAGTTACTAAAGAATCAACTGCAATCAAATCTTAAGTGAAATAAGTTTTCAGAATAAATTCTTAATACTTAAGATTAACTCTAAAATTTCTCTGGATTTTGTTACGCATAGAGAGTCTCTTGCTTTTTAAAATTATGTTTCAATTAAAAGCTAGATTCACTGAAAGGTACTCTGGGCGTTTCCGCATGGACAGCAGCTCTCCATGGTGCACGGAGCATCCACCGTTGGTGCCCGTTGCTCCGTGGGTGGGTGGTGGGTGGACCGCGGAAGCACGCATACAGCCCCCCCCAAACCGGCCGTGGCATTTCCATGGATGCCCCCCCACTCACACACATGGGTGAGGGGGCAGGGGCGCGTCTGTTTGAAAAGGGCCTGTGTTTCGTTTCCTGAAAAGCATTAGGATGTGAGTAATCGGGACATCACTTTTTACAGTAAAAATCTGAATTTAGCTAAAGCTTCAGTTGGTAACAAGGAACAGAACTATTTCCTGGCAAGTGGGAAAGGTTACCTAACAATTGCTGAACAGAAGTTATAATTCAAAACAATTCACATCAGACTAGGGCCTTCACAGTTTGGTGCATATGGCTAGACATGAAAATTTGGCCATAGTTCTTTTGATTGGGAAGATCAACCCACATCGGAAAGGTTATATTGTATCTTCCTGAAATTGTAGGCTTGCAACACATAGCGTAAACTAACCTCTGAACGGTGTTGGCGCCCCAACTTTTGCCCCCAATAATTTCATCCTTCCCCCATCACTTCTCACCCTCCTTCCTCAAAACACCGTATGAGCACTACACACATAAAATGCGCACTCAATCCTGGCAGATTAAACTGTAGTGTCCTACTAGATGGGACAAGGAAAGAGCTAAATGTGAGATTCCCAAACAGGATCGTACCATCTGCAGAAGAGGTTGCAGTCCCAATTGATATTGTGATTTGCTGCATGCCTCTCTTACCATCTGGGGTCACAAGATCATATTTCAGTCTCAAAATAGGGTCCCATAGGCAAAGAGTTTGGGAACTACTGGATCAAGCTCTGGCTGGCAAACTCAGTGTACAAGTTGTCATGCACGGTTATTTGTTTCGGCTTGTAAACACAAAAAATACTTGACTGTATTACGGCACTGGAGAGGATAGTACATTAAGCTGGTTTGACTACCCCTAGTGTTGAGTTTAACTGTCCCTCCCTAGTTCTAAACAAAAGCTCACTACCAGGAGCACATAGTATCATTAGGAGGACAACATCCCATCCTTCTATGGCCTTTTGTTGCCACCTGCTAAATGCAGGGCCAGTGAGCTCCAGTATTTTTCCATAAGTGTAATTTGTGGGACTTGGCAAGTTGCTGGGGGTCTGCCTAAATCTGTGGAATACGGCCCCACTCAAAGCAATATTCCACTGGAAGAGTTACCATTAAGAGTTTTCTATCAATTTTTTGCAAATAAGTCTGAAGCGATCACAAAACTATAAATCTCCGAGTCTTCACAACATGGCAGAACACACTGACCTAAACTTTCCTCAACACTCCCCTTTTCCCCACTTCTATCTGCAGGGGCTGGGATTTATATATATATATATATTTCATGTGAGCACTTCACAAGTTTGTGAAATGTTCAACTAGCATAAAACAGGTTAAAAAAACTAAATGGAAACGAGGAAGAAAAATCACAAAACCACACTATCCATTTATCTGTTTCCTTCATTCTGCATCAAAGGGAAGGGGTTGGACTAGAGGTCCCTTCCCACTAGGATTCTATAGTCAGAGGCTAGATTCCTTGGCCCACATTCAATTCTTCTCAGGTATGCATGTTCGCAAAAGCACAATATGCATGAATTAATCCAGTCTAACTTGCCTTTATATTGTAGAAGTGGATCTCTCAGCAGACACTATCAGACATAAGAACATAACTGCCAGCTCTTATGCTCCCCATAGTCTTTCCAGTCTGCACCGTGATCTGGAAGCTGCTTGGTCTCAATTCAACCATGTTACCAAACCCTTTCCCACCTCTTTTCCCTGCCAACTGCCTGCCTTGAGGAGGCTCACTGTCCCATGGTTTTAGTTTAGCGTTCAACAGTTACATTCTGACCTTAGATTAAGTTTGCTTTCTAAACAGGTTTCTCACAACACTAGTCAGTCCCTTCACTGGTCTGACAGCAACTCCATATATCAAATTCCACTCCAATCTCTTACCTGGCAGGGTTTTCAAAATTTATTTATTTTATTTATTTAAGAATTTTATACCCCGCCCCTCCTGCCACAGGCAGCCCGGCGAGGCTGTAGTTCATTTTGATAAAGCCACACATTTCACTAACTGAAGATCTATATGAATACATGGAGATTTTGTAGTGCTTTTAAAAAAAATAATTAAAAAAAATAAAAACCTTGGAACACAATATTAAATACACAACTACAGTGGGATCCACTCAAAATCAAACCAGCATAACTTGGATATCTGGGCAAATCAACAAAATATTCTCCTAGTGCCATGTCTTACATGTTTTGCTTTTGAATTGGATACATAGATTCTGTACCATGATAATTCAAAACTTTACAAAGAGTATAGTATATATCCGCCCAGCTACAAGAATCAACTCTCTTTTAATGTATTGATCATTTCTTGGCAGCATGAAGTAGCATCAACCCTGCAACGCAATCCAATCCAGTCCTGTCCCCCTGCCTGCCTTGCAAGACCTCCTGCTCACGTGATTAGATTGGCACAGCAGCACGGTACATTACACTGCAAGCTTGGAGGGTTTATGCAACAGCATTTTCTCATACACTGCCAAAAAAAGAAAAGAAATCCCAATTCACTCAAAAGGCAAAGGCATGGATATTTTTAGCTGGGAGGGTAAAGTAGTGCATGAGTAAAGTTTGCACTGCCCCACTTAACTCTGCATAAGTTGAATTTCTGGTAAATCAAACTTTTATAGAGATCCCGCAAACTTCAGCAGGACTCCACTATGTAGACATGCCCCATTCACTAATACAAATGCACAATCGTGCACTGTGCTCAAACATTTACTCATGTCAGCACAGTCTCCATGAGAACCAATTCCCCCCCCCCCCCTTTAAAATATAAAAATTTAGCCGACTGGCAAGAAATCAGACTCAAGCAGGCATTCAATCTAGCCAAAAAGTTACAGTTTGCAATTTGGCAGCAAATTTCATTTTTGCTTATTTAGGGGAAAACCCAGAAAGCAACACTATGCTCTACAAATCTCTACTTGAGGCCTGTTCACATGAACATTTTCTCTCAAGTATTTACCCTTTAACCTTGCTGTTCACACAAACCGATTGCTTAAAGTAGGGGTGCCCTCACTCATGTGATGTACTTCTGGTTCAAGAGTGCATACTGCAAACTAACTGATCCTCAGAGGTGCATGATGTGTTTGGAAAAGGTGTTAATGCAACATCCAAATATTCAGACATTAACTCCTGAGTCGTCACCTCCTGCAAAGTCTCCCCCGCCCCGCCCCCTTCCTCACAGATTAACTTGTTCCTGTGAGTATAGTTGCTCACAGCTCTCCGTCAATCCCTTCAGATTTCCTCATTTAAACTCCTTTATATCAGGGCATGAAGTTTTCAAATCAAAGTCCAGGTGCCCCCCCCCACAAAAAAAAATAAAAAATCAATCACCAGACTGTATCCTGATATTAAACTGTTCTTACTCCACTACACCCCTGAACCAATCCGCAGCCTCAGTTTTCTGGGCACCAATGTCTCCCAGGTGCCTGCAAATTTTACACCCTGCTTTTATAAACTCCATTATAGTTTATGAAGATGGTTAAATTAGTAAGTATGTCTAATCAAAAGTCATTTTAATGGATGGGAAAAAAATCTGTGTCTCAAGTCTCCTATCCTTACCGCTTAATCATGTGATCATCCGAGTGTATATTCCATACTTTTACCCTACCTTTTAAAAGGACAGACTGATCACATAACTCAAGGGGAAAAAACAGAAAGGGGAACAAGATTGAAGAGGGCCATTATTTTTTAAAAGCTTGTTGATGCTGCCCTTTAAGATCTCTCAGAAAAAATCCATTAACTCAGAGTGAAAGTATAGCTAAAATTCTCCATTTTCCTTTTAAATTCTAAATCATCTGAATCCAGTTTCCTGCCTGGACTTTCCTTCTAAACCCTCCTTTTAATTTGTACTGAAGTTCCACCCAGAGCAGTGATTCTTGGGAAGCCACCAGGGGTTTTATGCAAGGCCACTACACATTTTTACAAAGCTGTAACCACCACCATGCAACTCGTGGACCAATAGTACATATTGTTCTTTACACTAGGATGATTTTATTTACATAACAGTTCCAAATATTTGTATTTTTAATGTCTAAATGCAGCTACAGCAAGCCTTCATTTGAGAACTAGCACAGAGGCCTCTCATCTTAGATGTTGCAGACATTGCAAGAGACGAGCTTCTGCTACACAGAATTTAAGTTCTATAGAGACCAACCAGATACAAGGTGGGAAAAAAGGAAGTATTAGTCCCATTTTACAGATAAGAAGCAGAAGCACAGAGGGTGAGTGGAGGTGGGGGAGTTATGCTGCAACAGCACCCAATTTATATTACATGAAACACAAGGCACGAAGGGACAGACCTGCTGTCTGAGGTTTCATAGGGAACCTGTGACAGAACTATTTCGGCAGGCAGAATTCCAGTGCTTCCAAAATTACCAGTAAAACTATGGATAAATACACAGAACCATTCAGCAAAGTTTGGTCTAATTGCTACAGAGAATCTACACTGTATTCAACGACATTTGTTGTTGTTTTTTGTTTGTTTTTAAAAGGTGAGGCAGCACAGGAGGATTCTTCTGGAAAAAATATTTTAATGCAGAAGCATCTGGAAAAAGCTATGTGGGATATTGAGTTCTATTGCTATACTCTGCCCTTTTCATTTTTTTATTTTTTTTTAAAGTGCCATTAAACCTATTCAAACAGCTGTAGTAGTCATATAAAGCCACAGCTATTCAAGGAGAACAGATGGATGTGGCCCAACAATTAACCAGCCATGGAGTGCTCTCCTTTTCAATAACCGTGCATCTATCGCTTCTGTCAGACCAAGATGCCACATCCTAGACTTTGACCCTAGGTGCAAGTTGTGGGGGTTTTTTTTGTTGTTTTTTTAAAGTCCGAATTAACCACGCTGTACACGGCTCTTTAGGGACCAATATATTTTAAAGCTAAGTTTCTATTTTAAAATACTTCTTTATTTAGATTGAAGTCGTTCTGGTTTCTTTTATTTATCATTCGGTTCCAACCTGTTCAGTCTGAAGGCAGATTTTCAATCTAGAAGCAGTGTGTGGTTGCTGTTTGGGTCCCATATGTAAGAGATGGAGAGAAAGCAGTTCAAATGATCTCCTTTTTGGACCAATTTTTCTGTTGGTGCAACTATGCAAGTTTTCAGGCCCCACAGGACCCTTTCTCAAGCATGTAGTGTAGCAAGTCAGAAATAAAGTGAGTAAATGTAGCACGGATATATAGGCGGCATATTTTCAAGGCAATCAAGTAGCCAGGAAGAATGCTTTGAAGCAGATTTTCTGCACTGCAGATGGTGCAAAGAAAGAAAAGCAGAAGCCACCTACCAGCCCCTTGCTAGAAGTCCTTGAATTTAGGAGTAAGCTCCTATAAACTCTTTCTGCAGCTCCTAGTGGAGAAAATGTGTTTTTGAATTCATAGCCAGACACATTTTCTTCAAAAAGCCACAACTGGAGCTTAGGCCACCTCAAGCAGCTCCAGGGTAAACGCTACAGATAAACAGCAGCCACGTTGTCCTTTGCAAGCCACCGAGAAGGCAGAGCTCTAATTTGTTAAACAGAACACAGATGTTTCGTAATTTCTTCCACTAGTCTTCTGGCACATCCATCTAACTGTTGTTTCAACAAGATGGTGCTCTTTAGCAGCAGGGCTCCAAAACAATCCACATTGCATTGGAAACTAGGCAATGAAGGCCTGACAAGAACGTCATGTCAACTGGGACCAGAAGCAGAAACAGGAATCCATGCAGATCTCAGAGCAGAATGGGGGTCTATATAAAACAGCAGATATTTTCATTTTATTTATTTATTTATTTAAAGCTTCTATCCCGCCCCCTCCTGCCCAAAGGCAGCTCGGGGCAGCGAACACCACAAGACCATATTCTTGAAGACCAGATGCTTAGGTATTATCCACACAGAACCAAGAACCAAGTTAATGATTTGTTTCTAAACCAAAGCACGCCTACTCCCTGATTTACTCAGGGTCCCCTTCTCCTCTGTAACTAAGCTAAGAACATGCACCTGCAAGTTCATGACTGTATCCCCATCTCTTCCTCGGTTTCCTGTCCCCTTTGTCTCCCCTTCCTTGTCTCTCCTAGATTGTAAGTCTGCTAGGGCAGGGACTCTTTCTATAACTAGCCATTGTAAAGCACAAGGTACGTTGCTGGTGAAATAAATACAAATATATAATAATGTCTGGGGTGGAATATAAAATAGCAGTTTGAAGAGTGAACCACAGCAATGCAGTCCTGGGTAGGAATGATTCCGTGCAGGAAACATAGTTTCAAGTGCTGGTTATTTAGAAGCGATTCCGAAGCCCAGCAAAGGTTTCATTCTCGTGCTGGGTATTTAGAAGCATCTCATACGTACCTTCAGTTGGTTGCGCCGAAGAATATGATCAAAACACAGTGTGCCGAAACAGTAGGGAAATTTACATAACCGTTCATTCAATCACTTGACTATTTAGTATTTTCATCCAACAGCTGCCTTCTAGATGTTCAAGTACTTTGTCAACAGCAAGTTTCATAGGCAAATTTTCTTAAGTGATGAACTCTCAATTTCCAGTTTCATTTCTTCATTGCACATATGGACAAAATCTTCTCCCCCGACATACATCCTTGGCGACAGCCCAGAGATTGCAGCTGGCACAGAACAAAGCGGCCCAGTTCCTTACGGGGGACGGGTCGCCGCAAGCACATTACACCTGTGCTCCAGTCTCTGCACAGGCTGCCTATAGTCTTCCAGGCCCAATTCAAGGTGTTGGTTTTGAGCTATATGGCCTGTGCCACGCTTATCTGCAGGACCACCTCACCCCCAGGGTCCTTTATCAGTCCCTGCAGTCAACTGGGAGTGCCCTCCTCATGTTTTCCCTAGAATCGCGGGTGGGGACGATGAAGAGGGCGTTCTCCATGGCCGCACTGAGGCTGTGGAACTCCCTACCGACGGAGGTCGGCTTGGTCCCGGACCTTCCCTCTTTCCATAGACAGTGTAAGACCTGGCTGTTCCACTAGGCTTTTGGCAAAGGAGACGGGTGATGGGTTGGGGGGGGGGGGGTGTTCAGCTCTGCTGTGGGGGTATTTGACTGTAAATTTTATATTGTTGTTTGTATTTTGCTTTTTATTGACGTTTATATTTTTTAAGGTTTTAATAGGCTGTGAGCTGCCCTGAGCTGCTGTAGCAGAAGGGGGCGGCCTAGAAATCTAAATAAAAAATAAATTAAATAAATAAATACTCTCTTCAGTCTCAAGCCATGAAATCAAGGTGTAAAGACAAGGAGAGCATCTTCACACAAAACCAGGACAATCCTAGGGGCAGAGCAACAGGTGTTGGTGTCCGGGACAACGTATTGGGGGCATGGAGAGCTGTAGCAGGATCAGTGCTGGATCCAAGGCTCGCAGTGGGGATCTACATGCGGACCAAGCGGCAGGTGTCAACGAGGCAGATGCAGCGAGCTGGATGGATGAGATGAAGCAGACAGGACTGATGGGGCAGGGTGGGCTCATGGGACAGTCGCGTATGGGGCGCATCCAGGCAGAGGCCAGGCTGCACGGTCAGGGACCAAGGGCAGTTGGACAGAGGAGGCAGCCGGCCTCCCAAGCATAATCCGAAGGAAGGGTCAGAAGGACCAGGCTCCCGCTGGGCCAAAGCACACGCTAAGGTCCGGGAGGGAGTAGTGCAGAGCCAGTCCAAGTGCATGGGAGAGCAGACACAAAAGGCATACTGGGAAACAGGAAATTGATCACTGACTGCCCCCTCTACCTGTGGCTACTAAGTACAGGCCAGCAGCCAACAAGGAAGCTGGAGGCATGAAGCAAGGCTGAGGAGGGGGGTGGCTTAGCCAACACTGGGGGAGGTCTTATGGCTCATGCTGGGGCCTGGTCAGCAGGAACCGGTGGCACTGCAGTCAGCCACTGCAACTAGGGAACATAAGACGTGCCACACTGGGTCAGACCAATGGTCCATCAGGCCCAGCATCCTGTCTCCAACAGTGGAGACTCTCTCTTGGGAGAAGTACCCAACAGGTAGCAATGAGTAATCCATTCCCTGTTGGTTCCAGCCTCCAAAAGAAAGAGGTTACATTCCACTTGGCTAATAGCCATTAATGGACCTATCCTCCAAGAACTTATTTAATCCCTTTTTAAGACTAGCTACACTACTGGTCGTGACCACTTTCACTGGCCAAGTTCCACAAGTTAATTGTGCGCAGAGTGAAAAAAAAAACCACGCATTTCTCTTAACTCTGCTACCAGTTGATTTCATGGAGTGTCCCTCTGTTCTAGTATTCCTCGAGGGTAAATAACTGCTCCCTGTTTACAGGGCTTCAGTTCAAGTATGGATCCTTACAATTGGTTTCCCCAATGGATTTGGTTTTCTCTGAATCCACTTGCTGACATGACAAACCCCTTCTGACAACACCCAACCCTCAAGAAAACACAGCACAGGTTGCCCTACTCACTGGGTTCCAGTTTTGTGTGAACAGATTTTGAGAGGAGACTTTGGTTTCATTCACACAATTTCCCCCCACCCCCTTGCAAACTCATTGTTTCTTAATATCAGAGTGTTGGCAGGCATCACTACAAGGAAAATCCAGCCCATGTTGAAGATTACGAAGTAATTCTGGCATGTAGCCTGTTGATCAGATGTTTAAACTGCTACGTGCGACTACCCAATAAGCTCATCCCACCAGCTGTTTCCCAGGTAAAACAGATGATTTTGCTGAGGGGCAAATATATGGGAGTGGCTTCTCTTGGGAGGGAAAGAGCAGGCTGGTCCCAAGGGTCTGCCCAAGGATGGGGGCTGTTCCCCTCCCAGGATAAGCCCATTTCCCACATACAAAAGCACCTGCCATTTCAACTGGGAAACGACAGGTGGATTTATACCATAACCCCTGTAAAAGATTGTGTGAAAGGACTCTGACAGTCATTGACAATATCCAGGCAAATCATCATCAAGGTAATTCAGTGGCTTGATTAGCTAAAGATTAAAAATTGCAGTATCATCACCGTGACTTCCAACAAGATTCAACAAGAGCTTCCGACACCCCAAAGGTGCAAGTCTCAACAGCAAATGCTCTACGTAGCCAACTTGACTCCTTCACAGCTGTGAACGGTTAACCTTTTCCTATTTGGAGTATGAATTGCTTTGTAGTCTAGAAAAACTGGGACGTTTTCCAGCAAGGTAAGCAACTTTTCTTGGCAATACAGTCTCACAATCCGGTTAACATGAAAATCAGAATACTGAGCACCATCATTTTTGGCAATTAAGAAAAAGGTGTTTCCTTTTTTAGTTTACCAGCAAGCTTCTTCTAAAAACATGAGCTTTTTAAAAGATGTTTCTCAAGCACAACTGAGTTCATGTCATGATTAAAGCTTTTTTCCATTTCTGAAACGTTAAATGATTATATATGTATAAGCAACTAACCCAATTCTTTTTAAAAGTATAATACAACATCCATTCTAGAGAGCAGATAAAAGTCACCCCAGTTCAAACAGTACTAGGACCATCACAAGCATTTATTTATGTTAAGCTGACTTCTTCCACTTAGTGCTGTCAATCACTCACAACAGGACTTTGTTGTGACTATTGAGCATCGCCTTTTGTTCAATTCATCATTTGCACTTCAGTCTATATGCTAACAGAATTCAAGGTAAAAATCTATTTGCTTTAGAGGGGGTTTTCCTCAGATGTTTCACCAGGCATTCGGTGAGGGAAACAGTTAGTGGGTTCTTCTCTGTCTTGGGTTCTTTGTTTGGGTTATTCGAGCCCGTCTGTTGTATTTAATAGTTTTTATTGTATTTTTGTATTCTGTTTTTATCTTTTTCTGTATGCCATCCCGAGCTGCCATTGGGCAGGAGGGGGCGGGTTATAAGGCTTGATTAAAGTAAGGTACTTTGCTAGTCCCCGAGAGATGTACATATAAAGTTATACACATCCAAATGTTATTTCCCAGCAGGCACGGGTCTGCACCAAATTTAATGATTTAGGCCATGATCTTCAGATCGCTTACTCTTATCTAGAGCTCTCTCACTGAAAGCAATAGGATTACTCCAGTGTAAGGGATTTGAGGATTACGGCCTCAGCATGATTCTCTTTACTCTAAAGACCCATCTACCCAACAAGCTAATGCACAGTAAGAGTAAGCAGCATGAATTGAAGATGGTAGCCGCTATATGTTGGAAGGCTCATATACACCAGCTTCCAGAATTTATGCATGTTAGCTAGCCCTTTGTAAGGTACCGATTATACCTCAACTAGCTAACTTGCGATAAACCAGGCGTGCAGAACCTGTGGGCCACATGTAGCCTGTGGCGGTTTTTTACTTGGCCCCTTTCCAGTTCCTGGACCTGGCCTGCAGATCCAATCCCTACCCTCAAATACCAAACAAATGAGTAAGAGGGAAGGGAGCAGAGAGGCCAGGAGCTCACGGATAGGGGATGAATCCATGGCGCAGATCCATGATCAAGACTAGGGCTAAACAAAATCTCACCCTTAGCAAAAATCTCATTGAGAATAGGCCTTGAGATGAGATTTCCTGGGTCGAGAATCTCATGAGAATCTGTCATTCTCATGAGATTCTCGAAAGCCTTAGCGACATCTCACTAGGATTTCACAATTCTTGCGAGAACGGGAACTGTTCTCATTTCAACCCTAATCAAGACCCTCTCCTCTTTCCTTCCCCCATCACATCCCCCTCCTAACCAGATCATGTAACTTGTACACTAGAGTCTGCTTAGTCGAAATTTTTCAGCCAGGTAATAAAGTTTGACTTCACAGAAATTCTGCTTAAGGAAACGGACCCATGGATGGAGAAAACGGGTGCTCAGACTAAGATAGAACTAGGTCTCTCTGTCTCCAGTAGGGTTGGCACACAGGTAAACTGACCAGTCAAATATGGTCATTTCCACAATATCAAGAACTCCTGCCTATTATTGGACTATGGTCAAATAATGTCAAATATTCCATGAAGTCAAGAACGCCGCTTGGGGGGGGGGGGGGGGGGGGGGGGGGGGGGGGGAGAGCTTACCTTTTAAAAATGTCATTATGGTGTCATTTGCTAGTAAGAGCAGGAGTGAGGGCTGCTTGCCCCCAGCCCTGCAGCAATCAGGACAGACACACATACCCTCCCTTCCCTACACCAACTCCCATACACCACGCCAGACTCCTCCCCCCCCCATACACATGACTATAGGCAAGAGCCCCCCACTGTATTTAGCAGCAGGCACCTCCTGTGCTGCGTCTCTCTTCTGAGTTTGTTCAGCCACCTTTCCCTCCCCCAACCCCTCTATTAAACCATGGGGCTGCAGGAGGTACTCTGTGCTAATAAGAGAGGTGGGTGAAGAGGATGGGGGTTTTATTTTTATGCTTCCTTTTTATGTGCATTTTATGTGTATTTTTAAAATGATGTTTTAACTTTTGTAAGCCACCTCGAGCTGCGCTGGCAGGAGAGGCGGGGTATAAACACAAATAAACAAACAAGCCAAACCTAGCAGCATATAGCAATGCTTCTCCTACTCGCCATCTCCTGTAACTGTAGGCAATCATCTCCAATAGCAGTCACCACAGTGACTGGGGGTGAAAACAGACATGAGCTAACCACCCTTGGGGGTCATTTATGCATGTTGCAGGGCTGCATAGGGCACCAATATAGCCCTGCACCATGCATAAATAACCAGCAAGGGTGGTTAGCGTCTTGTCTGTTTTCACCCAAAGAGAACTGCCCGTGACCCCATTGTGCTTGGTGCAGGAACCCAGGCGTACCCCGGCACGTGATCTGGCTGGCTGCTCGGTAATGCTCCTGGGAGGGATTGGACTCGTGTTCTAGAAGAACAGTATCTGTTAGAAACAGAACTGAAGGAAACTGAACTGAATTAAACACAACTGCAACACATTCAATTATGGAGCACCGGGGAAAGCCAAAATAATTTGTTTGGAAGTATTTTAGTAGAGAAGTAAATGGAAAATTTGTTCAAGCTCAGTACAAATTCTGGTCTTGAGTAGGTGACACACGCCGATAGAATGAAGCAGCACTTGTTGAATTCGTGTGCTGGGTGTCCAGCTACTGTTAAAGACAGATTATTGCAGTCAAACAGTAAGAAAGGGCAAACTGCTTTGCATAAAAAAAATCTTAATCTCCTCCTACTTCATCTTCAGCAGCATCACAAGTGCAGGCTTCTCATAAAGTTATGGCAATAGGGAAAGGGTTAATAGCTCCATTTCTACATTGTCTAATATTTTTTCGAAATCTCTTCTCTCTCAGACACAGACGCACACAAGAACCGCCACAGAGCTCCCGCTGCCTTTAAATTTCTACGGCCACCACTGTGACCAGCGAGTTTTTGCAGGCAGAAGCTTCCCATAAAAGGCGGGAATTTGGTTTTCTCTCTGTTTTTTTGTGCTAAATGGAAAACCAGGAACCCGGATGATTATTCTTGCCCAGTGCAAAATATCAGGACCTTTTTATTTATTAAAAGCATTTAGTATCCCACCCCTCCTGCCACAGGCAGCTTGGGGCAGTTCACAACAGTGTAACAATTAAAATAATAAAACTATAAAACATACTATTACACCCTCCTCTCCCCCCCCCCAATCTCCCCCACCAAACGCCTGGCGGAACAGCCAGGTCTTGCAGCTTTTATGAAAAGAGGGGAGGTCCGGGGCCAGATGCACCCCCAGCAGAAGGGAGTTCCACAGCCTCGGCGCGGCCACTGAGAACACCCTCCCCTGCGTGTGTGTATTAATGATTTCTTGGCAGCATGTGGTTAATACATCGTAGCATATACCCTGTTAGGGCACGTTGGGCAGGCTGGAGATCTTCAGCTCTCCAGACATGCAGACTCCTGCTGGCAGCCAGACAGAGGGGTGTGCGTGTGCCCTGTTTGTTCTGAACAGGAGTCTCAAGCAGGCTGTAAGGGGACATTTCCATGTCTCCAGATCATCCAAGACTCCGAGTCAGAACTAACAGGCTTACACACTGCTCTGCCCTGCTGTCTGCTCTGACTCCCTGCTTCTGAAGAGGACTGAAGACTAGGGTTGGGCATTTTCAACTCCCTCTCCTTTTCAACTGACCCAGACCCGGCTGTCTCGTTGCTATCCCAGTGTCTGGAGGCCGTGGCGGATTGGATGCGGCTGAGCAGACTGAAGCTCAACCCTGATAAGACGGAGGTGATGTTGGTGGGGAGAGCGA
>QEPC01005636.1:1924867-1935828 GCA_003113815.1 Sphenodon punctatus | reverse complement strand
GGGTTAGGGTTTTTCGCCCCCCATCCTGTTTTACTGTTTTAACTTCCGTGGCCTTGTTTTAAATATTGCTGATTGTTTTAAACTGGTTTTATAGTGTTTTTATGTATTTATAAATTGTTGGAAGCCGGCCCGAGCTGGTGGCAGGAGGGTTCGGGGTATAAATCATAGAAATGAAATAAATAGACCGGTTAAAAAATGTTTGGTCAAGTATTTTTAAAGCACTAACTTCTTAGAACAACAGAGATTTTAATCACCAACAGGTTAGATACTTACGCTAATTACAAAAACAAATGAGTTAACTTATTGTGAAACAATGAAATTAACTTTTAAAAAATCATAATGAATTATTATAACTCTTAACAAGGTCACGTTACTATAAACGCAAGTGATGTTCAAGACTGAACCGTTCTTTTTCTCCTTGGCTTCTAGCTGGAAACCCCAGGATCAGTCTGAATAGTTCTACAATCTAAAAAAAATGAAATGGAAATAAAACAAAGAAACAGCAACTAGTCAGTTTTTATAGACAGTTATGCTAAGTATTCATTTTCACCAAATTCATCATCAGTACCTACTTTTCCCTCTTCTTCTGAATATTGAGTCAACTCTTCATCTCCTATTTTCTTTTCTAATCTTAAATTTCAATACACAGTCACAAGTTTCCCAGCAGTGGAGGTGTTTGGTCTAAGTTTGGTTTTTGACGGGATGATTCCCTAACCTGACAAATTTCATTCTGCACATCCAGTAGTACATGGGAGTTCGTTAAATGAACCGCTGTACCTAGCCTGCAAGGAGAACACAACCCTTGCCACCATGATGACAAAGCAAGTTATTTTGATTCAACTACTGAAATTGCACTCTAACAGAGCATGGCAGTAGAAACTGTCTGGCCCTTTAAGTGGTACCATTAGATAGAGAGCAGGCACCAAAGCTGAGCAGCCACATGACCCACAGGACTGATGAGTATAAAGGGAGTCCATTGGTCATCTGGCTAAGAGAATGCTGGAGAAAGAATATGCAGCCTAGAGCTCCTGAAAGGCAGTTAAGGAAGCCCTGACCTGATGGCCAGAGCGGGGCTACAAGCAGCTGTGGAGGCAACATCCAGCCTTGCAGGTAGGACCCATGTTATTATTTCTCCAAAGCAGGGGGTGGGGAAGGGGTTGCTTTCATTTATATAGAACATATTGGACAGGGCCTGAACCCTGCATGAGCAGGACAGGCTCTGCACATACTGGTGGAGTAGGCTGGCTATGAGGGGAGGCTGGAGGCCAGAAACCTACTCAAACCCAGACCCCTGAGGATTCTTAAAGGACACTTGGGCATTTTCTCTAGGATTAGCCCTGCCAGCAGCTGTGCTGTGCTAGGACTAAGGGCTATTAAGAACTGTATAGCGGCTGTATCTGACACATCAGAAGCTAATTCCCCAGAACACTTGCACCAGTGCCCCTACAGGGCCTGGAGGTTTGACACCATCTCACACTCCACATTGTTTTACAACTGATGGGCTGCTGCTTGCTTTATAATTTGCTGTCTCCACCAGAATTGTTTGTTCATCTTTATATCCTTTACAATTTGCAACAGCCGCTATAAGGCTGCAAACAATCAAATTCATCATCGGAAAGGGCATGGCTTTGGAAACCTGGATCAAGAAGATAAGCAGGCATGGCATTATGTGCAGGAGTGATCACTTGATTTCCCTGTGATTATTTTTGTCTATTATCTTTTTCTTCAGCTTCTGACGGGGTCTTAATACAGTATTCTCGCAAATGTATTTCTTAACGTTCAGGAACTCATTTTGAGCAAACAATGTAGAAGTATCATCTTCCATAGTCTGAACGGACTGAGCTACAGGATCAAGCAGTGAAATAAATGCCGAGTTTCTAATCCAAAATATCATCGTCAAGAATGTCAGTGCAGATTACTCGAGGGCAAGATGTGGGCACTCCTCCTCCAACAGCAGCTGACCGAAGTGCTGCCTTGCATGTCTGAAGATCTGAGAGATTTACTAGAGGAGACCCATCAAGGACAACAAGGTTTACTCAGTGTGAATGCAACTGAATACTGTACTAAATGGCACTGGAATATGGCTGCTGGTGTTTAGATTTTAAAAACTTGACCGTACTTTTCACTTTAGCAGCATTACAAAAACAGTGTTCTAAAAGTTATGGTGATAGTTCCATTTTTACATTATCTAATACTTTTTCTACTCTACGCTCTTCGGTATCAAGAACTCCTACTCCTGGAAAATACTTAGGGCACATTCACACCTGACGCTGCAGCATTATAAAAATGCCGCGAGGCAAAGATGCAGCAGCGGGGAGCCCAATGGCTGGTGCGAACGGGGTCTGCTGCTACATCTTTGCCTTGTGTCATTTGTATAGCGCTGCAGCATCAGGTGTGACTGTGGCAGAAGAACACAGCCATGTCTGGCTTTTGGTAAGGCAGACGTATGTTCGGGGCTGTACCGGGGAAGAGGAAGTTGGAGTGGCATCCCTTCCGCCTGCAGAGGGAGACTTGGGCTTTGTGCCTGGGCTGGCTGGTGTGGGATATGGTTTTAATTTTGTTATTTGAGTGACAGTCTTTAGACTAAGCTCTCAGGCAGGGACCGTGCCTATCTTCTTTGCAAAGCGCCAGGTACATCGCTGGCGCTATACCAATGCTAATAATAATAATAATAATAATAAACAACAATGGCAATCAGTGCATCAAAAAATAAATAATTTGCAATACACACTCATTTTAACAGCCGAAAGACACTGATTTTAGTGTGTTTAATCAGAGAATTTAGGGGGTTCCCCCCCTGAGAATTTCCAATTTTGTTTACCCGAGAAAACTAGGAACCCTGTTAATCGTACACCTTAACAATTTGACTTCTCTGGGTTCAGAATTCTACTTATCCAGATGTAGTATTAAATTCCCATAATCATGGGGCTAGGGAAAAATTAATTCCACTTATCTAGAAATCCTAGTTATGCAAGTGGACTCCACTGTACTAATTAGTGGCCTACAGGATGGAAAATGCTCTCCAGCTCTGTTTTAAACACATGGTAGCCTTCCTACACACGTCTTTTAACATCTCCTAGGTAACATTTTGTGGCTAACTGGTTAAAATCACTCTTTACCATGTTAACTATCCTACAAATGGACCCCAAGAGACCAACAACTGATATCAGTTGGGGGGGAGGGGGGATTTACCGTTTAGTGCCTTCTCTGTGAATGTGTTGGTTTTGGTTTTCTGTTTTATTTATTTTATGTTGTAAGCCACCCCAAGCTCTGTCTCTTATACACATCTTTCCTGTCTAACTTCTTCACATGAGTCAAGATAGAGTGTGTTGTTGCTGTGCTGGTTCCAAATGTAAAAATTGGATACAAAGTAGTTCAGGTGATATTTTTTTACTGGACCAACAGTAGTTGGTGAGATTATGCAAGCTTTCGGACCACACAGGATCCTTGCTCAGGCATATAGCGAATACTCATCTCAAGATTATTCCATTTCACACAGTTACAATCAAGGCTGTTTGAAAGGTCTTATCAATAAACAAAACTTGGCCCAGATGGACAGCGGACGTACTGTAATTCCATTAGCATCAATAGAGCTACACCAGTTTACATCAAGTAAGGATTTGGTTCTTTTATTACAGGATAAGAATGCTGGAGTCTTTGAAGCGTTATTGAGTATGCAAGCCATACTTTGGGGGGGGGGAGACTGAGTTCCGTGTAAATATATTCAATACCTGCTGCTATTTTAATGGATTATAAGCAGCATTTTTGCGATAGAAATGTTCTCAAGGTTCCGGGCCAGCTCACTCAGATTCCTGGAAGGCAAGAGCCCTAATAAAATTCACATTCAGTGTCCATTCTCTAAAATGAGATTGGCTTAACACTGCTATCAGGAAAGCTCATGACTCTAAATATACACAGGTTAAACAAGTGTAAATGAAATTTATTTAATCTTCTCTCTGTTTGAGTAGAAATGATTAGACACCTTAACAAAAAAAAACCCACCAGACTTCAGTCCACCTTCAAAAGAAGTTAAATAGGTTTCAAACAACAATACAATCAGGACCCAGAGAATTTGGAGCCGCTGCTTAACTGTAGCCGTTTTTGTAGAACTTTGCACGTGGCCAAATTTTAACGGAGTCTGCTTCTGGCAGCACCAAACTGCAGCCTGAGAGGGGAGCACTGAGATGCCAACGGAATGCCAGCACTGTAAACTGTTATCTGTTCCAGAAACAAAGGGCACCTAACACAGCTGCTGAAAAGGAGCAGCCCACAACCTTCCACTTGAGATAAAACAACTCAGTCCTTCACAGGGTCTCAGAGTGCACTGGTAGTTGGTGGTGTGTAAACCACTGTGCCTTCTAGACCTGCTGTAAGCCAGGTGAAATGCCAACGTATCTTCTGCACTAGAGCACTTTGCTCTTCTGCTATAGCTATGCATCGGAGAGGTCTGCAAGGTATTTTAGTGGTTATTTTTTAAGGTTCAAGATGTCCAGCACCAAGGAAATTAAAGTTTGCCATTTCTTCCGTTTATTTGGCTTGCACAATATGGATTTTTCTGCTCTTAGAATTTGGGTTTCCTGGTTCCAGAATCTTTTTTGAGATGGGGTGACCAGAACTGCACCCAATATTGGCGGTGCGGTCGCACCATTGATTCATATAGAGGCATTATGACATCAGGTGATTCACAGAACTCTTTTCAACTGTCCAAATTTGCAGAACCTCCAAAGGTCTAAAGTTGCCCTCAAAAATATAAAAAGGAGGAAGTCTAAGGGTGGCCAACTCCAAGAGCTGCATACCAAGATCTTTATATAGCTGGGAGCCACAGAACATACAAGAATATGCACTAGGGATCGGACTTCAGGTTGAAAGTCAGAATCGTTTCTGAACCAAAGCAACCTGACTTCAAATTGGATTTTGGGCTGTATCGTTTGGAATCTGTTTCGATCTGAGCGATACGGGCCTAAATCCAATATCTGACCCCAGCTCTGCCTCCCCCAGGCCCCTACGCTGGGCTGCCTTCCCCAGCAAGGGAAGCGGGTGCTGGGCAGTAGTCCAGGGCAGAGAAGCTGCACAGGGGCAGAGAGAGGGGGAATAGTTTGATTTACCTATGTTTTTCCTAGGTTCCGGAGCCCAAAGCAGTGACCTTCTTGGGGCGACGCTGGGAAAAAAAGATACCAAAGAAAACTGTCTACCAAAGAAACCCAGCTGAGCATGGGCAGACCAGCTGCCATCTTCCAAACCAGCACTGATATGCCTGTGCCATTCTGGAAAATGGCCAGTGTGACCGTTTTGAACACGTGCAGTGATTTCCTTTGGTATTTTTTCCCCGGTGCGGGCCTGAGAAGGCCACAACACGTCACGGTTTGGGGCTCTGGAGTCTAGGAAAAAGGGCAAGTAAAATCAACTACTCCCCCTCTCCTCACCCCTGCACAGCCCCTCCGCCTCCCCCAGGCCCCTGCCCTGCCTGCCCACACGCTGTCGAAGCAGGTGTTGGGGCAAGAGGCCATGGGCAGGAGTCCAGGGGAGACAGATTTGGGGGCAGGATGGGTTTGGCATGCAGGAACTGAAAGCGCCTTGGAGCAGCATGGGAGAGCTAAACCGTTGGGGATCATATCCCCAGTTAAGGATGGGATTGCTTCGTATCAACGGGATTCATCCAAAATCTGACAAATTGTATTGATCTGATTCCAATGTTCCCGTCTCTAATGCACACACAGAAATCTCTCCTGCTTCATGATGGCTGCCAAAATTCTGAGTAGCAGCTGCAACTGCAATCAAGACAGACACAGGACCATTAAGACAGCGCAGAGCCAGTTTGATTTTCATCCCACCCTATCCCCTAAAGTTCAGGGTGGCTATCATCATAAGAATGATAAATACAAAATTAAATCCATAAAATATTTATACCACCTGCTCGCCTCCCGGGTCTACCCCTGCCCATTACATGCCTGGTCTAATAAATAGGTCTTGCAATGCCTCCAAAAGATGCTCAAACTAGGGCTTAGGTGACCCTCCAGAGGGAGGGATTTCAAGAGCCATGGAGCAGTCACCAAGACCACCTCTCTGCATGTCCTGGTCGTGCAGACCTGGGCCAACGATGGAACTCTGCAAGAGGGATGGCGCTCAGTTGATCTTAGAGGTCACAGAGGGACATAAGGAGGAAGGCAGCCCTTTAGATACATAGGGGCCAGGCCATGTAGGTCAAAACCAGCACCTTGACAAGACCAGGACCAGCCAGAACTGGCCAAAAGCCCCACCTGGTTGCCAAGCCACAGGGCATTTTTAAACAAGAGCAGCAGGGGTGTGTGTGTGTCTGTATCCGCTGCATGGGATGGCTGCAGGGCATCCATGCACAGCAAGTGCGGGGGGAGGGCTTCACACAGGCAGCTCACCGCATGGCTACCCTGTCCACAGAGGCAGCCACACACCGGTCTGCATGGGGCACTATGGATTTCCCCGGAGCACTCTGTGCATGGCCATGGGTGGCTGGGGCATGGGGAGGTGCACTCCCATGAACCACGCATTAATTCAAATGAGCAGTTTGCCACCATGCAAGCGGCATCTTGTTTAAGAACACTCAGTTCGGCTGCCCCTGGACTAACGTCTATCTCCAGGATTGTGCAGATTAGCATAAAAGACACACGTCAACCAATATATATTAGCAAAGATGTTTTTAAAAATACATGTTTTATCCTTCACTAGCCAAGCCCTTATTAAACAAGCTAGCACCTCCTCTCAGAACAAGAAAGGGGAGCTAGATGGGGAGAGCGTGGAGGGGGAGGAATTGCTTTCATGCCACAAAGCATCATGTCAGGAACCAGTTTATTCTCTGAACTCCTTTCCCCCCTAGCATGACTAGACATTTCCTAAAAATGTGAAGGAAAGAAGCCAGGAAGGGCAACATGCCAAGCCAGGAAAGTGAGGTTTTGGCAGCAGTTCTGGGAATACTTGGGGTAAAAGAGGCTTCACAACTCCACCCTGCTGTATGTATGCCTACGGAGTACCAACTTGGCCTGTCCGACCTTGCCTGCAATAAGGCTTTTCTTTAAAATGATCCACTGTTGTTACCAATGGCATAGCTACAGCAACAACATACTCTGCTAGCACAGAATGGAGGTTGGCATTTCAACCGGCTCATGGCCAGTCTACTAGATGGGACAGTACTTAAAATGCGGTCGTTGTCACCACCACCCTGGAGTCAGTTCCTTGTCCAGCACTCTGATTATCCCATCTCATCAAGCTTTCACTGGTGGACCTCCCTCAGCCTTGGCTTTCACATCTAGTTCTGGGCCAGTAAACGACTAATCGATCTAGCAAGTCCCAACTAAAAGGAGGTAAAAGAAAAAGCAAAGTGCGTGTTAAGGACAAGAAAACGATGGGTATAAAACCCAAATTAACACTCACATGTAGTCAGCTCTTTAAATGAACTCTTCCTGTGGTTAACCCTTAGAAGAGAGAAAAACCTTCTCACAAAAAGTTGTAACACATTCCGGAATGTATATTTGTATGATGCCATAAAAAACAAGAGATCAGACCTTTAACAATTCATTTTCCTAGGACTTGTTCAGACAAGGCAAATTGCCTCAGAATACAGTGGTGTAAACTATCCCATGGCAATCTCTCTCAGAGCAGCCACACAAGAAAACAGGAAGAAGTTAACACAGGAGTAAAGTTAACCCATGGAAACATGCAAAATCCAAGTGTCATGGGAGCACTAATAGTCAGTAGCCCAGCGTAACTGCCTGGCCATGCGTGGTTTAGTTCCCTGCACTATTCACAATGCCATGTTCACAGGACTAAGAAGGTCTCTAGGTAACTGTGAAGTTAGCATTACTTGGCAGCTGTTTCAGAGGTAAACATGTTCACATGAAATCAGGGACTTCTCACTAGAGATGAAATGAAGTATTCATGGGCATTTTTAGCATTTTTGGGTAGCCATTGGAGTACCTGAACAACATCCACAAATGTAAGTACTTGCATGTCAATTACACTGGGTATTCTGCTTCAATTATTTCAATTTTTGCCAATTATGCATGCATAAGACTAATATTAAAGAAATTATGTAACCAAAATAAATATAAATGTTACTAGAAAATGTACTCCTTTCTAGTTTCAGTTAAACTAATTATGTTAAAGAGCATCAAATAAAAGCTTGCCTTGAACAATTTAGGACTGTTAAGCAGTACTTTCAACAAGTTATCTGGTCATCTAGTTAGTGTGAGGTTATGCCTTTGCATTTTGTCTAGCTTTTTCTTTGTCCAGAAATCCATGTACTATACAGGGGGGGAGATTGAAACATCATTTTATCTTGTTTTCTTTGCAAATAAGTCAAATTTAATGTAGTTTTATAGCAGGGTTACAAAGAATGCTCTCCCAGCCCTGAAGTAGCTCTACAGGGAGCAATGACTGATAAATTCTCACTCTGAAACTATGTTTTTCTTGGACAAAGATAGCTTTGACTTCTTGGATGAAGGTATGAACTCTGAATACAGATTCTTGCATTCCAAAGAAAGTAGATCACATCCAAGAAGAGAAGACTGGGGAAAGCTTGCAAACAGAAGAGGACCAATAGAAAATAGGACACAATAATAGGATTAAGAAGAAGAAAAAAAATCAACCCCAAAATCCCTTTCTAGACCAACCTTTAAATAAAACCAGGCACAGTAAACAACAAGACATTTGTAGTGCAACATTTTCTATGGGGCTTCTTGATTATTGGCAATGAGTAGAAACAAAGGTAATAGGATAAACACCATCCACATGACCCCAATGGTATGCATTAAAGTCTACTGACAGACTGTAGTTTGTGCAAAGATGCCACCACCTCATAAATTGCTAGCTCTTTACAACATTCTCAGTTCAGCACAAAACCAGTATCCCTCTTTCTTGAAAAACTAATTCTGATCCAAAATAACTTCATTGTTCTCATATCCTTGTTCTCATTTAAATGGTAACGTTTTTATATCTCTGTCAGTCAGTCTCTGATACAAAATGCCAAGATAACAAGTTTCAAAAATTGTATCAATATCAACAAAAACAAACATTGCCTTCTGCCAGTAGAGATTAAGGAAATTAATCCTCCACAACACACACTGGTGGAGTTTGTTTAACCTAAAAACCTGACCACCAAAATACTCAAGCGCCACAACTTCAAGAAGTAAATCTCATAACACAGTAAATTGTTTGTTTCCCATCTTCCAGTTATCTGTTAACAAATCCCAGACTTTCAAACAACGGAGCCTACATTAATCAAATTACGTTTTGGAAAAAAACTGAACTTTGAGAATGAACTTTTATTTTTAGTTTCAGCATGAGCGCTTGGCATCTGACACAACTAAAACCATACAGAATTAATGTAAGGCACTGAGAATTATACAGCCTTTAGAGAAAAAGGCAGGCATGGGATGCGGGGGGAGAATATAACCTGGAACATCTCAAGTATAAGCTCCCCATCTTGGTGTTTAAATTTTTTTAATAAACCTAGCCACAGCCTTAACACACACGTTTGACAAACAAAAATTCAACACAAAATTTCTATTCTATTTGACCTTAAAAGGCCCTCCTCTTTTAAAATATCCCCTCGCAGACACTATAAACTATTACCTACAGCTGTCGAACCTTCATTAGCCAGACTTTGTTTCTAAAGAGCTTTGGAAAAAATGAGGCGCTTTGTCCTTTTGAAACACAAATTCTGAGCTACACACCTCCATCTCAACTTTACAGCACTCTCTCCACACACACACTCATTAGCAAATGGCCTTGAAACCAAATACTCATCCCGTTTCAGCAAGTGCAAGTCAGTCTCTACTCAAAGACAAAAGAAGAGCAAGTGTTTTTTTGGTTTAAATTAAAGTTCAGCCTTGTCTAGTGTTAACAGAGGACCACTCCCTCAAAACATCAAGCTCCACAGTGCCTACATAGTCTCCTTGATGTTAACTTGGGGAGGGGGGGGGTTGCATTTAACAAAAAACTAACATTTTTTTTAAAAGTCCCCCTCCAAACACTGGAGTGTTAAATTTTCTGAGACGCTCAACAACCCCCTCCTCCCCCCCCCAAAATGGCGACGTGGCCAGTAGCGAGGAGGAGATAGGCAATGCCTCTCCTATAAAGGAGCTGGGGGGATGATGGGGGCGCGATTGGGAAATGAGGGGGAAGCAGCATGGAGGAGAAAGGAATGAGGCGAGAGAAAAGAGAACTATGCAAAGTGGGGGGGGTGAAAGGGGGGAGAGAACAGCTCCCCCCAGGGGAGGAATCCCAAGCCAAATAAAACCCCTACGGAGAGAGACTCTGGGGGGGGGGACTAGCAGGGAAGGGGGGGACCCCCCCGGGAGGATAGAGGCGGGGGCTGAGGCCCCGGCTGGAGAATGCGGGCGGAGCGGATGAAGGTATGGGGGGCGGGGGGGGCTGCCGAAGCACCTAGACCCCAGGGAAGGGAGATAGAGGCCCCGAAGCGGGAGGGGAAGGCGGGGGAGCTCCAGGGAGCGGGTCCCACCCCAGGCCCCGCCCCGGTACCTTTTCTTGTCGCTGGTGCCGCCGGCGCTCTCCATGGCGGCAGCGGCAGCCGGTTCCGGAGTCGGGGGTTGCAAGCGAGGGGCGGGCTCAGCACATGGGATCCGGGCCGGCTCCCGCGCCTAGGCCGCACAGCCACAGCTCCAGCAGCGCCAGGCGTCTGGCCGAGGCAGCGCAGGGAGTGGAAGGGGTGGGGGAACCGGGGGCGAGCGGGCGGGCCCGGCCTCCTTCACGTCCGGGGAGCTGCACCAGTGAGAGGCCGCCCAGCAGCCCGGCCCCCCTCGCCGGCTCGGTCAGCTGAGCCAACAGCCGGGGAGGGGGCTGCGGCTTCACGTGTCGAGCTGTGTGCGGGGCGGGCTGGGGACAGCCTCCCCCCCGGCCCCGGCCGCGGGCGCGGGCGGGCCATAGCCTGTTACCGGGGGAGGGTCGCCCCGGCCATAGACTGACAGAGA
>QEPC01005636.1:1883400-1895637 GCA_003113815.1 Sphenodon punctatus | reverse complement strand
CCCCCCCCCCCCAGTATGTGCCTTGTGCAAGATTGATCGCACAGTCTTTGGTGACAGTAGCTAATCTCCAGCAAGCTGTGTATTAACTACGAGTAGAGCAAAGAACATGCCGTTTAATTGCTTTTCTAATGGAATTTTTTTCTATGAGCGCGACGCAGATCAGTTCGTTCAGAAACTGATAGCTCTGTGGGAAGGCTGAGGAAGGTGAAGCGTAGAAGAAAAATACAGGACTTGACATTTTCAAGCTCTTCTTTTGATAAAATGAAATGTCAGTACTCCGTATCGCTCTCAGAAGGTAAACATTTTCACAGGAGTATCGCCGCAAGGTTAAAGAGAGTAGGAGGCGCCTGTTGGTGGCCTTTTTAAATGGCAGAGTTAAAAGAACAAATTGTGCTTGTAACTGATTATAGTTGAAAAATACCATATTGCAGGGCATGTGGGAAGTGACAGAGGGTGAAATCCTGGTCCTTTTGGAAATCAATAGGAGTTTTCTCACTTGGCTCAACTGAGCCAGGATTTCATTCCTACAGGTAAGCATCCTGCATCCAAGCAGGGGGTTGGACTAGATGGCGTTTGGGGTGTCTCTTACAACTCAGATTGACCCTTGGAATATAGAATCAGACTTGCATTTCGGCATCACGTTGCAGTGAATTAAATGGGACCTCAATTTCCTTTTTAATGTGTGCAAAGTTACTTTCTTTGCAAGGGAAATGTGAGGCTTCCCTAACATTTGTAAACTGTTCTTTAGATGGGAAGCGCTCTCATTTATTATTAACTTCTTTGCAGTTGATTACAAGAAGTGTGACTCCTATCCATTTCCGTTGGATCTTTTCCTGCATCAGCACCACTGGCGAGGCATCTGCAGGGCTCCAGCAGTCTGTCCCTTTTTGTTTCTTTTATAATTCATCCAAGAATCCTTGAGTTAGCCTCTAAAATAATCAAGTTTGTCTTTTTACCCATGGAAGGATTCCACCCTTTGAGTGTCATCTTTTTTTTAAAAAAACAATAGCTTTTGAGAATCTTTTAATGTAATTTTACTACTGTGTCCCCATAATCTTTACAATCAAGTTTAATAGTTTATAACCAACTTACAACAAAATCAAAATTGTGAAAGCTTTTCTCAATGCTTTTATCCTCTGAAGGAACAAATTAGGCCCTTTTTTGGGGGTGGAAGGATGGGATAGTCTATTCTGCTTCAGGGTTCTGATAATAGGAGTTGGACCAGTGGGTTTCTAAACCTGTGAATGGCCCAAGACATCTAAAGAAATCCTTTGGATCTTAGGACTTTTGTGTGAGGTGACAGCACTTGCATCATACAAGCACTCAACGATTGCTAGTCATCTAGTCCCTTCAATGTAGGATGACTACAACCACAACCTCCCCAATAGGTGGCTGTTCATCTTCTCTTTGAAAACCTCCAACAACTGAGAGCCCACAGCTTCCCTGGGCAGCTTGTACAGCCCTTACTGTTAGGAAGTTATTTCTGATATCGAACCAAAATCTACATTCCTGTAACTTCAGCCCATTATCTCTAGTTCCTTCAACTTTTCCTCATAAGACTTGCTTCTCAGACCCTTTATTGTCTTTGCCCTCCTCTGAACCTGCTCTGATTTGTCAACGTCCTCCTTTAAAATGAGGCCACTGAACCTAGACACAATACATGAGGGGAGATCTGCCCACTTCTGAGCAAAGGGGGATTATTATTTCTGCTGACATGGAAACAATGCTTCTGCTAATGCAGCTTAAAATTGCACTAGCGGGTTTTTTGCAGCTACATCATATTGCTGCCCGACGTTCAGTTTGTGATTAACCACAGTCCCTAGATCCTTTTCAACTGTGCTGCAGCCTGTTGTTTATGGAGCGTGACCCCCTATGGCACTCCGACAGCCACTTCTGCCTGGGTGGGTGCTTGATAGTTTATATCAAGGGGGACTGCCCTGAGGGCGGCGGCCGAACAAAGGGCGAAGAGCCGTTGGCGGGGCGGTGGAGGCGCGCACCCTAATGAGTGGGATTAGCATCATGCTGCTGCTCTGCCACCACCGGAACCCCAGACCAGCGTGGGGGCTGGGTGCCAGGGACACCAGCTGGGCTGTCAGCCCCACCGTCGCCGACGGGAGCTGAGACCCAGGAGGGTGTTGGGAGTAGGGATTGGGTTGAGGGAGGTCCCGACATATGCGCCCAGGTGTGAGGTGGGTGCATATGGAGGAAGGGGTGTTGCCCGGTGTGAGGGGGCGACGGATGTATAGGGGGGTATTGTGGAGGTGAGGGATGAAGGGACTGGGTTGGGGGGGAGGGGGAACTGCCCTATGATGCTAGAGGAGGGCAGGGGGTGTAGTAGTGGGTGGGGATCGCCCTTGGGAGGCTGGCAGGATGGCCCCTTGGGGGTTGGTGGGCCGGACCGGGGGGTGGTGGTGCAGCTATAGGGGTCATCTTGGATGCAGTAGGTGAGGAGCATGAGGTTATGGAGGCGCCGGTCGATCTTTCTGGGATGAGTTTCAGGAAGTGACGCCAACCGATGCGGTGAATGTCCTGGGGTCTGTTAGGGCCACTAGTTGTGAATTAGATCCGTGCCCGTCCTGGTTGGTGAAAGCCTCCAGGGAGACTTTGGGGACGGTGCTGGCGGGGGTAGTGAACGCATCCCTTCGGCAGGGGAGGTTGTCACCCAGTCTCAAGGAGGCTGTGGTGCACCCCCTGTTGAAGAAGCCATCTTTGAATGTGGACGCACTTGCCAGCTACAGCCCCATCTCTAATCTTCCCTTTTTAGGGAAGGTTACTGAATGGGCAGTGGCACTGCAGCTCCGGGCGCATCTGGATAGTATCGGTTTCCTTGACCCTTTTCAGTCTGGGTTCCACCCCGGCTATGATACTGAGACAGTGTTGGTGGCCTTGGTGGATGATCTCTGCTGGGAGATGGATGCAGGATGTTCAACATTTCTGATCCTGCTAGATCTCTCGGACGCTTTTGATACCATGGACCATGGGCTGCAGTTGAGATGGCTGCGAGACCTGGGGGGTCTGGACGGGACTGTCCTTGGGTGGTTCTGCTCATTCCTCTCAGGGAGAAGCCAGCGGGTGGTGTTGGGGGCTGAAACATCTAGCCCCGGGCCTTGACCTGCGGCGTTCTGCAGGGTTCAATTCTGTCTCCACTATTTAATGTGTATATGCAGCCCCTGGGGGAGGTCGTGAGAGGGTTCGGGGTGCGTTGTCACCAATATGCTGATGATACTCAGCTGTACCTCTCTTTTTCAGCTGACCCAGGCCCTGCTGTCGTCTCGTTACTCTCCTAATGTTTGGAAGCCGTGGCGGATTGGATGCGGCAGAGCAGACCGAAGCTCAATCCCGATAAGACGGAGGTGATGGTGGTAGGGAGGGCGAGGGAGGTGCTGGCTCCTCTGGTAGGAGGGATCCGCCTGCCTGTAGCCCAGCAGGTTCGGAATCTGGGGGTGTTGTTGGATTCGGACCTCCGTTTGGATTGGGAGGTGGAGGCGGTGGCTAAACCCGCTTTTCGCCAGCTGTATCTGGTACGGAGGCTCCGGCCATACATTTCCGGGCCCGACCTGGCCACCCTCATTCATGCCTTTATCACCTCGAGGCTGGACTACTGTAATGCGCTCTACATGGGGCTTCCCCTGTTTCCGGTCCGGAGACTGCAGCTAGTGTAGAATGCGGCGGCCCGTCTCCTGACGGGGACGGGGCGACGGGAGCACATAACACCTGTGCTCCGCACTCTGCACTGGCTGCCGATAGCGCACCGAGCCAGATTCAAGATGCTAGTTTTGACCTATAAAGCCCTGCACGGTCTGGGCCCCTCATACCTCGGGGACCGCCTCGCCCTCCGCACCTCAGAACGATCCCTTCGGTCCACCGGGGGCGCCTTTCTGGAGGTCCCCCGTGTTAAGCGGGGGGCCACAATGGAAAGGGCGTTCTCGGTGGCCGGGCCGCAGCTCTGGAATTCCCTCCCGGAGGAAGCCCGCCTGGCCCCGGGTCTGCTGGCATTCCGTCGAGCCTGCAAGATCTGGCTGTTCGCCCAGACCTTCGGAGGGTCGGGTCGGAGGGTAGGATAGATGGGGGCGGTGGCGTTTGGGGGATTTTAAGATATGTTGAAAAGTGGTGGTTGGGGGCGGTTTTAAATGTTTTAAAACATTTTGATGATTTTTTAAATGTTTTATTTGTTGTACACCGCCCTGGGATGCCATTGGCATGAGGGGGCGGCTAATAAATATTTATAATAAATAAATAATAAATAAATAAACTGAAGCTATAAATTCTAATTATTTCTCTTGGGGAAAAAAAGAATCAGCAGATCAAGGCTTCAGACACCCTTTTGGAAGCACCATTTTTGAGTGCTTCAATCTGAAACTAAACAATAGAAGCCCCAGGGAGCGTTTCTCCTGCTGGGACCTCTCTAGGTGGCTTGCCCACACAGAGGCTGCACACACCGTTATAGACAGGGCAGACCTGGCAAACAATGGCCCAGACTGGCCCACACAGTCAGCCCACGATGCCCCAAGATTCTGCCATGAGTGGAGGCTCCATAGCACGTGGGAACATGCATCTCGCAGCCACCTAATAAATGGACGGTGAACATGGGCTGGACCCCCTCCTGGTGTGGACTATCGTCTCATTTGAAAAAATGCCTGGTCTGTTCTAATCTGCATTATTTTTCTCGTGTGTCAATAAGAACATAAGAAGTGCCATACTGGGGCAGACCAATGGTCCATCTAGCCCAGCATCCTGTCTCCGACAGTGGCCAATCACGGTGGCTTGGGAGAAGTGGCCAATCACGGTGGCTTGGGAGACGCACCCAACAGGTCACAATGGGGGATCCATTCCCTGTTGTTTTCTCCCAGCTCCCGTCACGTTCCCTGATCCTGTCTGGCTAATAGCTGCTAATGGACCTATCTTCCATCACACTTTAATCATCACACTTTACTTTCCTCGAGTGCATTCTTCATGCATAGATCTTTGAAGTGTTTTGCTAAAGCATCATTAACTCCACTTCACAGATCAGGATAATGAGGTATGGCAAAGTTAAGTGATGCAGTCAAGGTCACTTAGATTCTGTAGGAGGAAGCAGGGACAGTACCCAGGTTTCTGAATTTCTCATCAGGCGCATCATCGGTTGCATCTTATCACGTCATCTTTAGAAGTGGAAGGTCCCACTTCAGGTATCAAGACACTTGGGGGTGGGGGTGCTAGTCAAAAGGAGACAGGTGATTAGCACAACAGGACTTGGAATTTCTTTATAAAAGCACCTTGTATGTTGATCGTGCAAAAGGACACCACACTTCAATTCAAAGCTAGGAAGCTGCACAGTATGGAATAAAAACATCAACTTTCTAGAGCAGCAATGGATCTGATTGCACACTAAACAGACTCTGCATGTGTGCAAACTGCAAGCATCATACACAAAGCAATAAAGGAACAATAATAATTATGTTCTTACTAAATACAGAGAGAGAGAATAAGACTTGGGCCATTTGTGGACTGTGTGGCCATAGTTATGAAGCTCGGCTTTCCTGAAAGAGTTTCCATCTTATTGCTGCTGCTTTTAGCCCTCCCTTATATTACTACCTTGGTTTTCTTCATTGTATTTTGATGAGGATATAGTTGTATTTTATGAGGATCTCTCGTGGATAGGGAGAGTGGGAGGGATGGGGGAGTTTGGGAAGACTCCCTCGGGTGAGAGATAGGGGACTGGCAGGGGGGCAGGTGGAGTAGCTTTATAGTTTAGCCATGGCCCCTCTGTGTGTGTGGGGGGGGGGTACTAGGCTGCTGGGCGGGGGGAAGAGAGAGAAATTCCTCCAAGTGAGTGTTGGAGGAATGGAAGTGGCAGGGTTGGGTTGGTGAGGATTGCAAGATGGGGAATGCATTTTATATGCATTTTTGAAGTGATGTATTTAAAGGGGAATTGGGGGTGCAAATGGTTTGGTGGGAGAGCGATTTATAGCCATGACCTCTGTGTGGGAGGACAGCATACAGGCTTGTGGGCTGGGTGCTCTTCCAGGTGAGAGACAGGATGGCGTCTGGAGATTGGGAACTCCTTGTGTGAAAGGCAAGGGAGTGGGGATGGTTGGGATGGGAAGAGGGGTGGATTTGGGGTGCTTGGGTTTGGGTACGATTGGTGTTGTATGCATGATATTTTATTGTTTCAATTATTGTAAACTGTTTGGAGGTGGGATTTATTTAATATGTTTTATGTATGTTTTTATTTTTCAGTTACGTAAGCTGCCCTGAGCATGACGTATATGTCCAATAATACTAACAAAGCAAACATATGAGTAGGGCAATAGAAGGTGAAGGCAGGTAAAGGGAATTTGCATTTGCGAGTTCCTTCTACTCCCTTTACCTGATAAGCCATTTACTACTACACCTGTATGTTTGCTTTATCTTAGCCCTCTCTCTGTATTTACTATTGCCTATTATTTCTTGTCTCGTACACCAATATATATATATATTTACAGCTTTATTTTTAAATGTCTGGCGCCTCTCCTCCCTCCCCCGTCTACTGCCCCATCTCTAGTTACTTTGGCCTGCCCACTCCCATCCAAGTTGGTGCTGTGCCTCCTCCTATCTACCTGCTCTGCATTGGTTCAGCCCGCATATTTCTGATTTGCTGTTACATGCCTGAGGAAGGGCCCTATGTGCAGGGTCGGACTTAGGATTTTATCAGCCCTAGGCACGTCTGAGGCTGCTGGTCCCCAAAGCCATGCCCCCCAACTGCTCCTCCCCCCCAAGTTCACTAGGCTGCCTGGCTGAGGCTTTGAGTCACTCGCCATGCGAGTCTCGTGTCCCATCGCATGCACGGCGCAGTTTGCTGCTATGGGCTCTTGCGCACGCGCACGCTGCCGCCACCATCATTGCTCTCTGGAGCTACTGGACTATGCACCAGCATGCTCCAGAGAGAAAAGATGGTGGAGACACTGGGTGTTTTCACACACACAGTTCTCCTGCATGCTTGCTGTTACCTCCTGAACGTTCTGTGTGTCTAAATCACTCACCCAGATCTTAAACATTTGAACTTCTGTGTAGAACTTCTCCCAGAACTTGTGTGTGTAAAAAGTTCTCCTGGTAAACTGCTTTGCTCCAGGCAGCTGTGGTCACTTGGTTTCCACGGCAACCCCTCACGTCTACAGCTGCGGCTACTTTAGGCTGCCTCAGGGCAGCGTGTGTGTGAAAAATGCATCCGGAACTTACTTGTGGACTTGTAAACCCGGAAGACTGAAAAATCCGGAACTTTAAGTTGTGTGTAAAAATGCCCAGTGTGCGCACACGCAATAGTGCATTGCAGCAAATGACACTATTGCACATGCGTATGATGGGGCGATGGCAGTGCTGTCACCAGCATGGAGCGAGTTTGCACAGGGCTCAGGCCCTCAAGGCAGGCTTCTCCAGGTGGGGATTCCTCCTGGCTGTGGGCAGTGCGCAGATTGTGGCAGGACTGCTGCGATGAGGGGCGAGAGGAGAGGTGTGGCGGCGTGGTCACATGGTGAAACCTCCCAGCCATGGTGCTGACCCTAATCTCAGCCTTCTCTTACCAGATCCGCACCACCCTTTAGAATCTGCCACCCTTGGCCCATGCCCTTTGGACCTACTCCTAAGTCCAGCCCTGCCTGGGTGGCCCAAAAGCTTGTATATTCTCACCAACAGTAGTTGGTCCAATTCCTTCAATGGGCATTTTTTAGACAGATGGGCTGCCCTGGTGCTGGCCCATGCCAGCCAGCTTCACCCATGGGTGGCCCATCCGTCTGAAAGTGGCCCGCCAGCTGTGCAGGCGCCCTGGAACATCCCGGAGCGCTGGTGGCAGAGATGGCTGGCCAAACTGGGGCACGGGCCCAAAGCGGAGCAGCTGCCTACCTGATCCGCAGACCCACGCTGCGGCTCCACTTCCAACTGGCTGTTGCCCCAGGCAACAGCATAGAGTTGCAGGTAATTGCCCATAACTCGGTGGTCTGCGTGTGTGGGAGGGCGCTGCATTGGTGGACCACAGGCTGGGGGAACTCGCTGGGTCCGTTTGATCCCAACCCGGGGGTTGGGTGGGAGCGGGCAAATGTGGAGGTGCACCAGGGGTGCACATCTGGGGCTGGGCATCCCTGCATCTCTCTGAAAACACTCCATGTCTCTCTTGCTGGTTCCTCCTCCACATCCCTGCCCCGCTCGGCTGCAGTTGCCCAAGACTCTCCCCTTGGCCCTCTTCCTCTACACACTATTTCTGGGCAAGTGCTCAGAATCCTACGGCTTCTAGTATCACCTGTATGCGGACGACACTCAGCTCGCTCAGAATGTCACGGCTTCTAGTATCACCTGTATGCGGACGACACTCAGCATGTCATGGCTTCTAGTATCACCTGTATGGGGACGACACTCAGCTCGCTCGCTCTCTTCCTCCCAACTCTCTCCTCCTCTATCCGGTCTCGCATCGTCAACTGTCTTGCTGATATTTCTGCTTGGATGTCTCACCATCAACTCAAGCTTAATCTGTCTAAGACTGAACTCCTCATCTTTCCCCCTAAACTTTCATCTCCTGTTTCCCTCTCAATTTCCATTGAGGGAGTCACCATCCAGCCCGTCTCTCAGGTAGATAGCCAGGAGTTCATCTTTGACCCCTCCCTCTATTTTAAACTTCAGATTCAGTCTGATGCTAAGGCTTGTTGCTTCTCTTTGCGTAATATTGCTTCTCTTTGCGTAATATTGCTAAAAATCTGTCAATTTCTTACTGTTTCCACTGACAAAACTCTAAGAACATAAGAAGTGTCATACTGGGTCAGAATGATGGTCCATCGAGCCAAGCATCCTGTCTCCGACAGTGGCCAGAGCAAAGTACAGGTCATGGAGGTGTGACCCACATCTCCTGCTAACCACTCCCAACTACCAGTAACCAGGGGTTTAGGCCCCAACTGGTAAGCATTTATGGCTCTATCCTCTTATCTAGTTTCCCTTTGAAATTAGTTCTGGTGCTGGTTTTCACTGCCTCCTGTGGTGGCAATGAGTTTCACAACTGTATTGTCCACTTTTGCGTTGTTCTTTTGTTTGTTTTAAATCTGCTGCCACTTAATTTCAGCGTGTTCCCTTGTTATAGGAAAGGGCAAACAGTTCCCTATTACTTTTTCCACACTGCTCATGATTTTATAAATTTCTATCATATCTCCCTTCACCCTTAATTGCCTCTTTTCCATGCTAAACAGCCTTAACCGGTTGAGTCTCTCCTCATATGGAATTTGATCCATCCCTTGTATCATCCTTGTTGCCCTTCTCTGAATTTTTTCCAATTCTATTAGAGCCAATGTGGTGTAGTGGCTAAGTGCACAGTACCTGGACTTAGAGGTAGGTGAGGAGGTCCCAGTTCTCACCTTAGCCAGAAAGTCACTGGGTGACCATGGGCCAGTCACAATACTCTCTCAGCCTAACCTACCTCACAGGGTTGCTGTGAGGATTAAGAGTTGTGTTAATTAGCATGGCATTATGATATTTTCCCTTTTATTTTCTATTCCTTTCGCAATAATATTGCCTAGCATTTGGTTTGCCTGCTTGACTGCTGTCGCACATGGAGCCAATGTCTTTAAGGAACTGCACACAATAACTCCAAGAGCCTTCTCCCGAGTGGTTACACCTAGATCAGAACCTAGCATCATATAGAAGAAGGAATACTGAGTGAGAGCATTAGTGAGAAGTTTGGGAAGGCAAGTAGCTAGGGAAGGCCTGACAGAAGAGTTAGGTTTTTAGGAGGGGTTTGAAGGTTGGGAGCTGACAATGCATTCAGGAAGGGAGTTTCAGGCATGGTGGGTGGGAGGTGCCTGGGAGAAGGGCAAAGACATTTCTGGTAACAGGGAGTGTGAAAGGCAGGAAGAGGAAGAGTGAAGCTTCTGGGTGGCAATATAGCAGGAAAGAACTGCAGAAAGATAGAGAGGTGCAAGGCCAGGAAGCAGAGAGGGGGTTAGAGTCAAGAGAAGAGGAAAACTTCTCCGCTAGGAAGGCTCCACATGGGAAGCCCAGATCTTAGATAACAGCTCATCATCGAGGTGTTAGGAAAGGAAGGGAAAGCATGAAGGGAACACAGAAGCGAAGGGCCAAAGAGTTAAGGAGTCAGGGCCCACGGCAGCAATGGGGAGACTAAGGCTGATTTCCCATGAGATCCCTTCCCGCACAAGCTCCCTTCCCACAAGCATCCTCTGGGGCCACAGGAGGAGCCACGTGCTATTCAAATGTAGCACAGCTCCCATCTCGTGGGAAAGGAGGAAGGAAGTGCAGCTCTCCGGCGCCGGCAAGCTACCCTGTCCGATGCATGAGCTTGCCAACAGGAGAGCCACACTTCCTCCTTTCCCACAAGACAGGAGCTGCACTAGATTTGAATAGCGCATGGCTTCTCCTACGGCCCCAAAAGATGCGCAAGCAGCATCTTGAGAAAGCAGCCTAAGGAACAAGCATACAAGCAAGAAGGCACCAAGAGCTAGGGGCTTAAGAACCAGAGGAGCCAGGCATAGGGGAAGCAGGAGTCTGGGACAGAGGCATAAGGTGGGGAGAGCAGGGCCAGGTTTACAATTTTGCTGCTGCCCTAGGTACTCCTGAGGCTGCTGCCCCATTAAGTCATGTCCCCCCAAAGCCACAAACCCCGGCCATGCCCATCCAAGCTAAACCCCTCCCCAAGCAACTGCAGGCTCCTCCCTTGGGGGGGGGGATAAAATAAAAAATAAAATTAAATAAATAGTAAAACATAAAATAATAATTTAAAAAAATCACTCCCGCAGAGTGCAGGGGGCGTCCTCTACTGCCTGGTACCCCTATCACCAGCCCCAAGCCCTTGCGGCTGAGCGCCAGGATGGGCACTAGGATGGCTGGGGGCAGGTAGGGGTGAGCAAGCAAGGGGCAGGCAAGCAGGCTGGGTGCACCCTGACCACCACCATCTTTGCTCTCTGTACATGCCCAGAGAGCCAATGTGGCAGGGGCTGGTGTGCACATGCCCGAGCCACACACAGGGAAGATGGCAGTCACCACAACCACTGCACTGGTGAGTCAATCCCAGCTCACTTGTGCAGGTGGCTGCATGCCGCTGCCGCCGAAGTGAGGTGTGTGGCCATCCCTCCAAATCCACCACCATAGGCAACTGCCTAAGTGCCTGCTCCCCATGGAGAGAGGCAAACCCAGTGGCATGCACAAGCAGGCAGTTGCTCCAGCATGCCCTGTATACTAGCTGCCTGGTACCCAACCAGGAGGTTGGGAGGCAGACCTGGAGCAATTGGGGGAACAGCGGAGAATGGGAGTGGCATGGCAAGAACTAAGGAGGACCCAGGAGGAGAGACGGGGAGGAGAGACTGGGTTGTGGCTAGGCCTGAACAGTAGTGCTAGCAGCTAGGGATGGGGAAATCGGAATCCAATTAATACGATTCACCTGATTTGCATTGGGTCAGACTAATTCAGGGGTGCACTCACCCATTTCCTCCTCTCTGCTATTGAACTTTGCTAGACTATTCTTTGGACCATTCATTATTCTAGGATTGGGGCTTAGAATAATGAATGGCCCATTGAACTGAATAGGTTTGGTTTGCCATTGACTTCAATAGGAAATAAAAATATGATCCGATACAGATACGATTCAAATATGATACCAATTTTGATTTGATGCCGATTTTCAATACAATTTCCCATCCCTACTAGCAGCTGGGGCCCAAACACCATACCCCTGGGGTTAGGGGTTCAAGTCCGACAGGCTTTGCAGTCTCTTCCATTTGGGGCCAACACAGCAATCTTTCTAGATTCCCTTTTGTCAGAAGCCTGTAGCCTCTTGAAGAGAAGCGGACTCCCCATTAGGGAAGGGCAAATGCGGTTCGGCAGTTCGGAGTTCGGCCCGAACTCGGCCTGGTTCGATGACCGAACTCGAACGCGAACATACCGAACAAACCGAACACCGAACGGCGAAATGGCCAAACAGTTCAGATCGCATTCGGGTGAGTTCGGGTGGCAAAAAAAGGTTCACTGGAAGGTCAAACATGACAGGGAGGTGTCAGTCACTGAGGTGCTCCAGGCACCAGGGGTGGAGAGGCTTGCAAGAAACGAAACTAATTATCTGCCTCCCCCCGTCCCAACACCTTCTGAGCTAGTCACTGTTCCTGAACAGCAAGTGTTGAGTAGGATTTTTAGATTGCTTTAAGTTTCATTTCAGTTTTGTACTGAAATGAAACTTAAACCTTAAACTGAAACCTTGTGTTATGCATTTCACTGTACAGACTCATTGAGTATGTA
>QEPC01005636.1:1862301-1883186 GCA_003113815.1 Sphenodon punctatus | reverse complement strand
TGTACTTATTAGATAATCCATTTAGTTCATAGCATTTAGAATAGTTAATAGCAGTTAGATTTAGTGTAGATAGATAGATATAATATTAGATTAAATAAATAAACAACAAAAAACCATATAAAAACAACAACAAAAAAACCCCCCAAAGAAAACCATATAAAACCCAATAAAAAACAAAAAAAACCCATAAAAAACAAAAAACCACGCATAACAACATTTGCCGAACGGCTGAACCGAACAGCCGAACGGCCTAACCGGACAGCTTGTTCGGACGACCGAACCGAACAGCCGAACCCGAACTTGGCGAACGGATGAACCGAACGGACGAACCGAACGCAGCCGAACTGAACGCAGCCAAACCGAGCGGCCAAACCCGAACCGCAATCTGTTCGCCCATCCCTACTCCCCATATCCTGGTACACAGTAATCAGAACAAAGTTACAAACTAACATCAATAGCACATAGTGAGATCTATTGTTTTGCTCTCTCTTTTATTGTGTTGTTTTAGCTGGTTTGTTGTTTTTATGCGTAAACTGCCTCAAGCTGCCTGGAGCAGGAGGGGCGGGGTAATAAAACTTGTTCAATAAATAAAATACTTATTATGAAATCCAGCCAGTTACACATCACACGCTCTGGTCCAAAGTCTAGGCGTTCACGTGTGACTCATTTACTCCTCAGAACAAACACCATGACGGGCAGATTTACACTGCCAGGAATATCGATCTGTCACGCTGAAACCTGCCTCGTAGGGTTTATGTCCTCATAGAACCAAATAGGGATGTGGATACAGTGACTTCTAGACTTTATTGATCCACTGAAGAGGCTAATTACTGGTTTGGCAGCTTCTCTTCTTATGGTTTTCACGTTGGAATTATTTTTGAAGATAGATTTTCAAAAGGCAGGCATGGTACTTTGGTGACCAACTCCCAGCGCCACTCTCTGTGTCGTTTAAAATATTCTCCTTTGCTGTAAGTATGCCTAGTTACAGAATCCTAATGCATACACCACTGCTCCACCCAGCAACAGAGGGGTAAGAAACAAAGCCTGGGGCCAGTCCTAAACCCCCATAAGCGCACATGCCTTCCCCCTCAGAGCATGGGGGGGTGCAAGTTATGCACACATGCTGGACAGGACTTAGGGTCACCCCCTGTAGCAAGAAATTCTAGCTTGGGCTCGGCAGGAGGTTGTTCCAGTTCTTACAAGATGAACAACTAATATCTACACGAATCCCTGTTTCCATTATATGCAGGATTCGATATATTGCAAATCCACCAAATTAGCGCGGATAGTAAAGTCTGTGTAAATGCTATCCCGTATAGCCACCTGCCTTTTCAGCAAGAGCAACACATCTGGGGTTAGTTATTATTTATAAAGCACCAGCAATGCACCTGGTTGTTAGGTCTAGAAGGGAAAAGGAAGGACAAAGGGAAAAACATGCACAGGGACTCTCGCGGGCTCAAGAGAAAAACAACCCCTCTGGTTCTTATATGGCCCTAATAATAATCCCTGACGGGATGAGGCCAGAGCATCATAGGGGCACAAGTCAGTGGTGCTGAGAGTGGAGCCCCTCCACTCTCTCCCAATATACCAATCACGTAACCAAATCAACCGTCTCACCACACACCCCCACACTTGGGGAGGAAATTAGTGCACGAGTGAGGGTAGTAGGACTGCAGACCCAGGAAGGGAGGGGAGGTTAACCACAGAGACCTCACTTACCCAGAGATACAATATCAGGATGGGCCCAGACTCGGAGGGAATATTTATTTTTATTTTATTTTATTTTGTTACACTTATATGCTGCCCCCTCATGCTGATGGCATCTCAGGGTGGCTTTCAACAAATATAAAACAGTCTAAAACAACATAAAACCACATTAAAATCTAAAAAATTCCAGTATTATTATTTAACAAATTTAAAAACACACCCCATACAGAAATTTACCCCATTCTCCCCTCCCCACCTCCGAAGGCCTGAGAGAACAGCCATGTCTTACAGGCCCGACAGAAGGCCAACAGACTCGGGGCCAGCCGTACTTCCTCTGGGAGGGAGTTCCACAACCGTGGCCCAGCCACCAAGAACACCCTCTCCATTGTAGACCCCCGCGTTACATGGGGGACCTCCAGGAAGGCACCCCCGGTTGACCGAAGGGGCCGTCCTGAGGGCGAGGCGGTCCCTGAGATATCTAGGTCCAAGACTGTACAGGACCTTATGGATCAAAGTCAACACCTTGAGTCTGGCTTGGTACATTACAGGCAGCCAGTGCAGTGCACGGAGCAACGGTGTTATGTGCTCTCGTCGGCCCGTCCCTGTTAAGAGACAGGCCGACGCATTCTGCACTAGCTGCAGCCTCCAGGCCAGTGTCAAGGGAAGTCTAATGTAGAGCGCGTTACAGTAGTCCAGCCTCAAGGTGATGAACGCATGGATCAAGGTGGCCAGGTCGGTTCTGGAGATGTATGGACGCAGCCTCTGTACCAGATAAAGCTGGCGGAAAGCCACCTTCACCACCATATCCACCTGCTGATCTAGGCAGAGGTCTGCATCCAATAACACCCCCAGACTCCGAACCTGCTGGGCCACAGAGGGGCGCAGAGGGGGCAACACCTCCCCCGCTCGGCCTACCACCATCACCTCTGTCTTATTGGGATTGAGCTTCAGTCTCCTGAAGGGTTAAGGTTGCACCAAACACTATACACCACACACACTGGGTGTTCTTAGACACACATTTCTCCTGGATGTTTGCTGTAACATCCAGAACTTTCTGTGTGTCTAAATCACTCATCCAGCTCTTTGAACTCCTGCGTGAAACTTCTCCCAGAACTTGTGCATGTAAAAGGTTCTCCTGGTAAAGTGCTTTGCTCCAGGCAGCTGTGGTCACTTGGCTTCCATGGCAGCCTGCCACGTTTACAGCTGCGGCTACTTTAGGCTGCCTCAGGGCAGTGTGTGTGTGTGAAAAATGCATCCAGGAGCCGCCTCAGGACAGTGCGTGTGTGAAAAATGAATCCGGAACTTACTTGTGGACTTGTAAACCCAGAAGATTGAAACATCCAGAACTTTAATGTGTGTCTAAAAATGCCCACTGTTACCACAAGGCTACACCTCACACTGTACAAAGCACACACACATCCACTTAGTCACCACAAACCTAGAAACACAAGCACGATCCACACTTTCCTTACAAGGGGGCCTGTTTCTCCCAGCATTGCTGATCACCAGCAACCCCCTGTGCTCCCGGCTTCCTTTTCTACTGAGTTAGCCCTGCCCTGTTGTGCACGCAGGCGGGCGGAGCGGGGCAACATGGCTGGAGGCCCCGCACCGCTGTCTCCTGCCTGCATGCTCTGGGAGCCTTCCCCTACGTCCCCAGGTGCGTGCGGGGCGGGCCCTACTGGCTCCGCCTCCACCGGCGGCTTGGCGGCGTCCCGCTGCCTTCAGATGCTGCTTGCGGGCGGCAGCCCCACCCCCTATGCCCCAGGTCTCGGCGGCGGCCCCCGACACTGGTGCTGAATAACTGTGATAAGAAAGAGATCTCTGCCCCAAGGGGCTTCCAATCTAGGATGGACAAGGGATGGGGGAGGAACCTAGGGAGAGATAAGGGGTAAAACAGAAGTGCCACCGGTGCAGCGGCTCCAAGGGTGAGATGGGGCATCGAACTAGCGTGCCTGTGACTGGGGAACCGTCCCACCACCTGCACAGCCCTGGTAGGGTGAGGAGCACAACAAGCAAGCAAGTGGCCCTGCCCATGCCCTGCTCCCAGTGCCCTGCCCGTGCCATGACGGATAGCCATGGTGGCCAATGAGGTGGTTCCCGAGCCGGGGCTGGTATGCTAGGCTGGAAGAGATCTGCTAGCTCACTGTGGCCGGTATGGGCAGCAGTCCTTAGCCCGGGCCGTGACCTTGGGCTAGCTATTAACACTCCCCAGGGCAATCCTGAGCCAACACCAGACACTGTACATTTACACGTGCCATCAGGACCCAGGCCACAGTCATGTCGGTTTTTACCCAGGGGTACGTTCAGCAAGTTGAGAAGGTGCAGATGCAGCTGCACATTTAGAGTGTGATCCAACTCCCATTGAAGTTAATGGCTAAACTCCTATTGACTTGTATGGAGCTGGATCGCGCGCTTCATATTTATTTTTACTAAGTATTTATATAGCACGAGCAATGTATCCAGCACCGTACAATCATTCACTACAGATATGCCCCTGCCTTGGCGGGCCTCCACTCTAGGGGAGACGTGGGAGGGGAGACAAGGAAAAAAGGAAGATAGGGAGAGACCGGGAGACATTCCCAAAGCTGGGAAGTTGCAGATGCACGTGCTTGGCATCAGGGGCATGGCTAGGCTGGAATGGGCCCTGGTTCAGAAGATGGAATGGGGGCCCCCTTTCCAGTGGCAGAGGCTGCACCTGCACTGGGGAGCATGGACTCCCCTGCCCTCCCCCCGGCTCCTGGGCCCCAGTGCGTCTCCATCTCCTGTCCCTATGATAGCGATGGCCTTGCTTGGCCTAGTTCCAGGGGAGAAGGGGACCGGAGTGAATCAGTGAGCAGTCAGAGGGGCTGGGGAAAAGCCTGGCTGAAGAAGTGGGTTGTCAGGAGGAATTTGAAGGTTAGGAGGGAACAGAATAAATGTGGGGGGGGGGGGTTTGGAGGGGGGGGAGTTCCAGATGTAGGGGGTAGCACGGGAGAAGGGGCAAATACTTTTCAAGGAGCAGGAGACTCGGGAGAAAGTGAGGGGGGTGGCAGAGGAGAAGCAAAACTTCCAGGTGGGAATGTAGGGAGAAAGAAGTGCAGCAAGATAGCAGGGACGGGAGTAAGGCCATGAGGAGCCTTGGTAAAAAAGCGAGGAGTTTGTGCTGAAGTGGGTAGAGGAAGCCAGCAGAGATAGGAGAGGAGGGGTGCTGAACATGATCAGAATGACAGGTGAGGTGGATGATCATGTGTGGCAGGGTCCTAAGTGTGCCCTGCACAGGAGTTTAGAATGCCACCACTTTAAGATCCAGTGGGCCGCACAGCGAGCGGGCCCTTTCAAAGTTCAGAGTTGTAGGTTGCTATTGCTAACATTGGGGGGGGAGGGGCTTGCCATTTGGCTCTGGCTGGCCTCAGGTTGCCCAGTACGTTCGCCATCTTTGTTTTGGGGCGGGGTGGGGGGGGCTGGCCATTTGGCTGGGCTGGGGGGTTGCTTACCCCTGTGTGCTTTTGTCTTTATTTATGGGTGTCATGGGGGCAATACCCATTTGGGGGGAGATATGACACACATTCCAGGGATACATGTAATATAAAGGGTTAACCGATTGTAAGCTCAGTTGGAGCAATATATACTGAAAACAGTTGCCAGAGTGGGGGGGGAGAGATTCCCTTTGTATTAACAAGTGGGCAGTTTATTGCCAAGCAATGGCCACGTCCGCCCTACCACCTTGTTACAATGACAATAAGAGCAGGACACAGGAGGCCACCGAAGCCCCTGCGAAGGGGAGAAGAAGAGCCAGGATCTCTAGAGACTAAAACGACACTTCCATCTTGGACTTGAAAGAGAGAACAGCTCAACAGAAGAGCTGCTACAAACATGAACTAAAGACTTTTATATTCGCATCCGCTTGAATGAATGTTTGTTTGTCTTCTCCCCTGTCTCTCCCACTGTCCCCCCACTCCTTGTCTTTTACATTGTAAGCCACAGGCAGGGACCGCGTCTATGTCTATGTTCTGTACAGCGCCAGGCACATGACCGGCGCTATATAAATGTTTATAATAATAATAATAATAGGTGAGAAAGGGTTCACCTGGGGTTTACTGAAGCTGTGAGTGAGCAAGGCAGCCAGAGAGAGAACTTAGGTACAGGTGCGCCTACCTGACACCTGCGGGCTGGTAGACGGTCCCTCATTCTGGCCAGAGCGCTACCAGGCAGCCGGAGGTGAGGCTGCTGAGTCAAGCAGCGGCTGGAAGCAGCGCAGCCCCTTGAAATGAATATGCAAGCAGGCAGGCAGCCAGGGAATGGCGCAGCTGCTCTGTAATGAACAAGGACCGGCGAGGGAGCGCCGGAGACTCAAGCCAGTGTACCAGGAGGCTTGCTTGGGGACCAAGGCCTGAGTGTGGCCCTGGCAGGACCCCAGTGCTATGGGTCACCGAGAAGACAAGCTGCAAGGTGACAGTGGGACCAACACATGTGGCATCACCAGGAAACAGAGACCAGCCTGGGCTGGAGTCCGGGAGCCAGGATGGCTAAACCTCCAAGGACTAAGAGGTACTTTGGGACCCTGGAGTGGGCAGAGAGACTGGGGCAGCAGCTGTGACAGCAGGGCCAGGGTGCAAGATTGGATTTTGGCCTATAAAGCCCTACACAGTCTAGACCCCGCTTCTCTGAAAGCACGCCTCACGCACTGGATCCCAGGGCGGCCTTTGCGGTCATCTAGGGACGCCCTCCTGGAGGTCCTGCATTATCAACAGGTCCAGACAGACAGGCGGACATTCTCGGCGGCCGCACCATTGCTGTTGAAAGCTCTCCCCGTGGAGGTCCGTCTAAGTCCAGTTCTGCTGGCCTTCCGCCGAAATGGTAAGACTCGGCTCTTCCATCAGGCTTTTGGCAGGGTGGAGGGAGGGGGTGTTGTCCTGGTAGTGATTATTTATTATTTTGATTTTTGTATTTGTATGTGTGTCTATTTTACTGTCATATTTTAGAGTTGTATGCTGCTCTGGGTCGCCAGAGGCAAGAGGAGCGGGATAGAAATATAACAAAATAAATATAAATAAATAATATAAGATCTGTTACACCATAGCAGTGGAGCACTGAACAAAAGTGAGAGGGGCAAGGGGAGAGTGGGGAAGGCCAGTAAGGAGGAGGTTGCAATGGTCAAGGTAAGAGATGTTTAGAGCATGGATGAAGGTCTGGGCAGTGGAAGTAGTAAGGACGTGGCCTGATTTGAGTAATGTTCTGCTGAGAGGCAAGAGAGGTGAGAGGGTTGGATTTGATTTGCAACGGAGAGGGAGGAGCAAAGAGGAACCCCAGGCTACGTGTCTGAGGAACAGGTTGAATGGCGACACCGTCAATAGAAATTGAGAGGGAAAAGGGAGAAGACGCTTTTGGGGGGAGGGGAAGAGGAGTTAATTCCTGGAAATATTAAAGAGTTGTCAGTGAAACATCCAAGCAGAGATGTCAGAGACGATTCGTGATGTGAAACTGGATGGAGGGGGAGAAAGCAGGGGTGGAGAGAGCGTTGAGTGTCATCAGAATGCAAGCGCTGCTGGAAGTTTGTGGGTGCAATTCTGACTCTATTGAAATCAACAGCTAAAGTTCCGTTAACTTTGATGGAGCCAGGATCACATTGTAATTTAGAGATTGTTCCCTCTACCTCAGTGGAGCTTAGATTGATTCACGGGAGCTTAGATTGATTCACTTTCCAGACATGCTGCAAAGCAGGGGTGGAACTATAATAAGTGCAGCTGCACTGCCCCCCCCCCCCAACATAGAATGCATACACACAATAGAGTGGGGGCCCCCTGCATCTTCTCCACCAAGGCCCATTCCTGCCTAGTTCCACCCTTTCCTCTTTTCCAATTGTTAATAATGCTCTTGAGCAAGGGATGTGGGTTTAGGGGAAATCCATTTATGAAGCCCCTTGGTTAATCTTGTGATTTTTAGCTGATGGCTAGGTGCCCAGAACACACAGGATGTCTGCCTTATCAATAGAAGCACAAAGCAAAAGAGGATCAAGTTCTCCCTGGGAACACTTTGTTACAACCAGAGTGCTTGCCTTTTGGACTAAAGGATGAGAGAGAAAAGTATTTGTGGGATGATTTGCACAGCACCCTTCCCCCTTTGCAAACACAGCTCTTTTTCTTTAGCAAGGGCATTAACACAACGGCTGATGTCCCTGCGTGTGTCCTGCGTGGGGGTTTGACTAGAGGACACTCGAGACAGGGCTGGATTCAGGATAGTACAGACTGTGCAACCCACTGCCTCCCCCGCAATGCATAGAGGGTTAGGTTACCATACCTCACCTTTAAAAGAGGACATTTATGAAAAATACATATTTGAGGGCTACACTGGAACCAATGAAGCCCTGCACCCTGTATTTTTTTTTAATATAAGCATCCCCTTTGAAAGGGAAGGTATGGTAACCCTAAATGCATAGGGTCCATAGGCGAAATAGTAACGTGAGTATGGAAAGCACAGCTGTAAAATATGGATCCAAGAGTCCCCAGTCTATAGAGGGCTCACACTGATTCAGGCATGCCCCCCTCCAATACATGGGCCTTATAAATAAATCAGAAATAACATGTCATGTAGCATATGGCCTGCTGCCCAGCGACAGTAATATTTCCTTTTTCTATAAGTGAATCAGTGTCCGTACCAACACATGGTAACGATTTCACGCCACATTCCACATATGGGTGTAACTGAGGGAGCCCAGCCCTGAATACTTGCAGGATCAGGCTCCAGCCCCCCAGTTCCCTGCCTCCTTGCTCCCATTTCAGCTGTTCATTGTCTGTTCGGGGAGGCAGGCGACACTGCTCTTCCAGCCACCCTCAAGATCTTACTCCCAGGAAATAGCGCTCACTGTTGTCAAATCCTGTGGGCCTCTTGCCCGAGAGCAGTGCCCATAGTCTCCTTTCGGGAGGGATCTGCCTCAAGGTCTCAAGTCTGCTCCTTCCAATGTCTTCCTGCTGGCACTGAGCGCTCCAGATCCTTGGTCTTCTCTGGCCGTGTCCCCCACCAGGGTCCTTACTTAGCCCCATCCCAGCATCTCCCAGGAGTGTCACTGCCTTCCTAACCTAGCCCCACCAGAGCAACTAGCAGGGCCAGCCTTAGAACTTGCAGGGCCCAGGGCAAAGAATCCTGAGGGGATGGGGCTACCAGGGACCCCGCATTTTATTTTCGGCAAACATAAGATGCAGGCTCCCTGCTGGCCTCATCCTCTCAGGGGCTCCTTCCACAGGTCCCTATGGGTGGTTGTTTGTGGCCCTGCTGGGAGGGAGTGGGACCTCCAGACCTTGTCCTGGCAAAAATGGGGGACACAGAGGGCCCCCTGGAAATAGAGAAAAGAGCAGGGCTCGGGGTGGGTTGCCCCTGGTTGCCCTGTGGTAGGGGCCAAGCTGGCCCTGGCAGGCATCTGAGTTCTCACTTGCTCCTCCCACCCCTAATTAGGGCCCCCCACTAGGCCTCTCTCTGGTGGTGTGCCCCTCTGCCCAAAGGCCTGGCTCGCCTTCTCCTTTCCAGCAGTGAGATTCCAGGGAGCTTGAGGGGGGGGAGAGAGAGAGAGACTGAAACCATCAGGGGGGTTTGTTGTTGTTTTTGTTAAAAAGGGCAAAAAGAGCACCCAGAAATGCTAAGCAGCAGCTGGCCAGAAAAACAATCCGACAAAGGAATCGGTGAGATCCCTGTGAGAATCGCAGCTTGCTGAGGTCGGGGATTAAGCAGACCTTGTGAATATGCTCCTGATTCCTGCTGCCCTCCCGTCCCCTTGCCCAAAGGCAGCTTGATGGAAGCTCGGTTGTTTACAGGGCGGTGCAGCGGTCTGAAAGGAAACCGGCTTATGGGGTTGTATTTTAAAGCAACAAATTTATTTATTTTTCAAATCACATTTCAACAAAGCCTTTTGTTTTTCTCCAGGAGGAATTGGATACATTTATTTATTTATCTATTTAAATTTAAATGTATGCCCCGCCATTGACTTAGGGCTCAGGATGTTTTATAACAAATAAAATGTATGTATATATATATTATTCATGATGATGATTATATTATACATATAAAATATATTAATATTGTATAATTACCACTTCCTCCAGCTCCTTGCCGTTACTGAAACTTGAATCTCCCCCTCCAACTCTGTCACCCCAGCAACCCTCTCCTTTGGGGGTCTCTCCTTTTCTCACCAGCCACGCCCTGAAGGCCGGGGTGGTGGCGTGGGCCTCCTCCTCCTAACTCCTGTCAATTCCAACCACTTTCTCCTCCCCCCTTTCTTCTTCCCTTCCTTTGAGGCTCACTCTGTGCGGCTCTACTCCCCTCTCCATCTGCACGTCGCTGTCATCTACCACCCCCCTGGCTCTCTCTTCCTTTCTCTCTGAATTGGAGTCCTGGATCACTTCCTCTCCGACGATACCCCCACTCTCATCCTCGGTGACTTCAACATTCACGTTGATGTCCCTTCCCAGTCCTCCATCTCTCGCTTCCTCTCACTAGCCTCCTCCTTCAATCTCCACCTTTGGACCAACTCCCCCACCCATGCTAACGGCCATTCTCTTGACCTCGTCTTCTCTAGGAACTGCTCTGTCTCTGATCTCTCCTTCAATCCTCATCCCATCTCTGGCCATTTCCTTGCCTCTTTCAGTGTCTCCCACTGTCCCCCTTCCTCGTCTCTGTCTCCACGTCCCTTCTGTGACCTGCAGTCCATTAACCCTCTGGACTTTGCCTCCTCTCCCCACCCCCTTCTCCCCTCAGTCTTCTCCTCCCCCTCCCCTGACTCTGCCATTTCTGCTTTCAATGCCTCTCGCTCCTCCACCCTTGACTCCCTTGCCCCCCTCTCCTCCTGCCCTGCCCGCTCCCACAACCCCCGTCCTTGGCTCACCCCCAGCATTCATCACCTCTGCTCCTGCACCTGTGCTGCTGAATGCCTTTGGCGCAAATCTCACTCATGCTGATTTCCTTCACTTCAAATTCTGTCTATCCTCCCTTACTTCTGCTGTCTCCCTCGCTAGACAGAATTACTACGCCTCCCGCATTGAGTCCTGTTCTCGGTACCCTTGCCGCCTGTTCTCCACCTCTGACCCCCTCCTCAAGCCCCCCTGTCCGCCTCCTTCCTTTCGGTTCAGGATCTTGCTTCCTTCTTCACCTCCAAGATAGACAGGATCTGCCTCGACATCGCTTCTCACTCCTCTCCTTTTCCTACTCCCTCCCCTCTCCCTCCTCCCCATCCTTCTCTCCTGTCCTCCATCCCTCCCACCTCCCTTGAGGAAATCTCCTCCCTGCTCTCTTCTTCCAACCCTTCCACTTGCCCCCTTGACCCCATCCCCTCCCACCTCCTGACCTCCATTGTTTCCACTGTTGCCCCTTCCCTCCTGCACATCATCAACCTCTCCCTCTCTACTGGCTCCTTCCCATCCACCTTCAAGCATGCCACCGTCTCTCCTATCCTCAAAAAGTCCACTCTTGACCCCTCTAGCTACCATCCTGTCTCACTGGAGAGCTTCCAAGCTTCTTGAACATGTTGTCTACTCCAGCTGCCTCGACTTCCTCTCCACCAACTCCTCCCTTGACCCCCTCCAATCTGGCTTCCGCCCTCTTCACTCTACTGAAACTGCTCTCGCTAAGATCACCAATGATCTTCTTGTGGCTAAAACTAATCACCTCTATTCCATTCTTGTACTCCTTGACCTTTATGCTGCCTTCGATACTGTTGACCACTCACTCTTGCTGGAAGCACTTCACTCCCTTGGCTTCCGTGACTCCGTCCTCGACTGGTTCTCCTCCTAATTCTCTGACCTCTCCTTCAATGTGTCTCTTGCCAACTCCACCTCCTCCTCCCTTCCACTCTTGGTTGGTGTTCCCCAAGGCTCTGTCCTTGGCCCTCTCCTCTTATCTATCTATACCCTGTCCCTAGGCAAACTCATTGCCTCCCATGGCTTCCAATATCACCTCTAGGCTGATGACACTCAACCCTATCACTCTACTCCCTCTCTCCCCATCTAGTCAAGCTTGCCTCACCAGCTGTCTCTCTGATATCTCTACCTGGATGTCTCAACGTCAAGTCAAACTCAACATGGCTAAAACTGAACTCCTTATCTCTCCTGCCGATCCTCATCTATGGGGTTACCATCCTTCCCGTCCCCCAATCCTGTAGCTTAGGCTTCATCTTTGACTCACCCCTTTCTTTTAAACCCTACATCGACTGTTGCCAAATCCTGTCATTTCTCCCTCCATAACATTGCTAAAATGTGCCCTTTTTTCGGTCTCATCTGCCAAAACCCTTGTTCACGCCCTGGTCATCTCTCACCTCGATTACTGTAATCTCCTTCTCACTGACCTTCCTCGCTCTCACCTTTCTCCCCTCATCTCTGTCCAAAACTCTGTTGCCAGGGTCATTCACCTCATCCGTTGCTTCGACCACATGCAGCCCCTCCTCTCCTCTCTTCACTGGCTCCTAGGGATGGGCAAGCAGAACTGAATTCGGAAATTTGGTTCGGTCAACCGAACTATTCGAGTTCGGTCCGAACTCCGAACTTCTGAACAAAGTTCGGAAATTCAAACCCTATTGAATTAAATGGATTATCTTTTAGGGATGGGTGAACAGAGCCGAGTTCGGAAATTCAGTTCGGTTCGAAAATAGAGTTCGGTTCGGTTAACTGAACTGGTTGAGTTCGGTCCGAACCACATTCGCCCATCCCTACTGGCTCCCTGTTCCTGAACGAATCCTGCACAAGCTCCTAGTCTTCACCTTTAAATCTCTTCACAACCTTGCTCCCCCCTACCTCTCTGCGCTAATTTCCCTCCGTGCTCCAGTCCATGAACTCCGCTCCTCCTCTGTCCCCTCTCTCGCCCTCCCACGCTCCCCTAACCTCCTTCATCCCTTCTCCCTAGCTGCTCCCCACGCCTGGAACTCCCTCCCTACCCACATTCTCCTTGCCCCCTCCCTTCGTACCTTCAAATCCCTCCTCAAGACCCACCTCTTCCACTCTGCCCTCCCCGACTCCTCGCTCCCCTCACCTAACTCCTGCTGATACCCTCCAGCCAGTACAATCTGTTACCTAAGGTCTGTGTACTCATATCCTCACCACATGGACCAGCCAGCCATCATTCTCGATGTAACCAAGCCAAGCACGTGCACCTGCGACCTCACATCCTCGTGAATGTTACAATCTGAGAGACGGGGGTGGGGGGGGACGAAGGAAAGGGAACAGAGGAAGAGACAAGGAGTGTAAGCACTAGGGCAGGGACCATGTCTATTCAATTACTGTGTAAAGCACCAGGTACATTGCTGGCGCTATATAAATGCTTGCTAATAATAATTATTATAATGTATATATTTATAATTAGAATATAATATTAATATTGTATATTATAATATATATATTATTTATAATAATAATATTTTATTGAAGTATCATATTATATACATACACACAGACACACCACACACAAATAAAATCCCAACCCCAACATCCCCACCCCCTATCCCTGCCGGCCAAATAAAAAGGTGTTACGTGGGTGACAATCTGCAGGTGCAGGGCCATGGGAGGGGGACAGGTTCGCTCATGGATCAGGGCCCAGAGTGGGAAGGCAGAGCCAGGGAAGGAACCAGTGAAGGTTCTCACTCCTGAGGGGAGAGGGGGGACTCACTGCTACCCCTGCTGTTGCCACACCTGAGGGATTTCGTCCCCTCACTGCCTCCAGGCCTGCCACTACCACGGCTGCCACAGCCTCTCTCAGAGGAGGTGGGACCCCAGGAGCTGGCCACAGATCACTCACTTCTCCCAGGGCCCAAAGAGGGTCTCTGACAGGGCAGGCCCGAGGTGCCTCACAAGAGGGGAGCAACTGAGACAGGCATCAAGAGGTGCTTTTCTTGGGGTGCTCCCCCTTATGCAAGCATGGGCCAGGCTCCAGTGACCCCCCCCCCCCAATCCTGAGCCCTTTATAGCAGGCATTCCGGGTTATCTGTAATCAGAAATGCGATGAACAGAAAGTTACCCTGAAAAGAAGAGTTGCACGAATGAAGACATTACAAACATTGCAAAACTTGTAAACATCGTGCAAGCTTAAAGGCAGCCAATGTGGATTCCCTCGTGGCTCAGGGAGTGCGTTACTAGAAAATACTGTTAGAACGCTTTCCTTCAGTCTCCGTAACTTGTAGTTTGGCTTACTACAGTGCTGCCACATGGTAGCAGTTAGAAAGGAAAAAAATAAATAAATGTGGCCTCATTTTATTTATAGTCATTTTAATGAGCGCTGGTAGAAGAGGTTATGTCAGGATTCTCAGGGCTTGGATTTATTGAATTCAAGCAGCAGTTACATAAAGCCAAATGGTGTGGAGGAGAGGGGAAAACAAAATGGCTTATAAAAGCTCCAAAAAATGTACAATATTAACAGAGCAGCTGTTTTGTAAAGAGTTAATAGACATTTTAAATATGAAAAAGTACAGAAAACCATATGCTATAAATATATAAAAGAGGAGTGGTATTTAGCTGCAAATATACTGGTGTGGATGACAGGATCCTAGCTGATGCATGCCTTGGAAAGAGAAAGGTCTCCTTGACACAAAAATGTGTCTTCCTGTGTATCTTGGAACATTATTGATTTGTTTTCACAGAAATGACAGTTTCTTCTGATAATTTCCCCCCATTCCCCCCCCCCAGCAAAAGAGCCATAATCGCCTTACTGGAAATTGTTCTATTTGTGCTATAAATCAGGCTTCTAAAATTGCTCTAGATCGTAAGTTATGTAACCTAAGCAGATGGACTTTGAGCAATTTTTGAGTGTCATTTCATATTATAATCTAAACAGGCTGCAATCATTTATCAGCTTGCTGGCAACAGCGTAGAGAAAACATATTTTAGGACCTTTAAACAGGCACGTGACACCTTGCTGGAGCAGTGTTTCTGACGTGACAAAGGGTATAATAAATAATCATAATGCCTTCTCCTCTAAGGCTGAAATAATAGAGATGCTGTGCCTAGTAAAATACCATTTAGGCCACATTTTTGGCAAACAGTCAATTCGATGTCATTGGGCCCTACTTTTGTTTTACTCCTGAGGCGTTCACAAAAACAGAATGCTAAATGAGAATTATTCAGGATTAGGAAGAGAAATGTCTGCTCCTGAAAAATCAGGCTACTCCGTTTGGTTTGTATTTCAGTTACTTTGTGAACTAGGGCTCAAACAAAACTTTGCAAAAAACGAGTATTCCTGTCAAAATCCTGGTTCCTGATACAGTATCGGTCGAATCGAGATCCTCTTCGTACTCAACAGTGTCTCAATCAATATTTCATCTCTCATTTTACAGATAGATAGTTTGCTTACTGGGATTCCAGTTACTGCTTTGCCATCAATTTCAAATCCTGAGAGGTAATACTGCTGCAATACCGTATTTCATCGATTTATTTATTTGGATTTTTACCCCACCATACCCCCAAAGGCTCAGGGCAGTTTACACAGAAAAAAATAAATGCAAAGACGACCCATAATACAATAAAAAGACCCCCACCCATAAACCGATCAAAGACATCCACCCACCCAACTACAACCCAAACAAAAAATCTACCCTTGCCTATTGAAAGCCTGGCAGAATAAATATGTCTTACAATGCCTTCTATCTTCTCTGCACTCCATTGTCCCTTGTACTGCCGTGTCACTCATTAGCTGGTACGCAGATTACTCTACAAACATGCAATATAGTTGCAGATTGGTCAAAGGAAAGGGAACAACATACAACAACAATTCTGATTGGAGGTACTGGAACGAAGGCACTTTTAAAAACGGTTTGGGCATGCAGGAGGGAGGCTAAGGGGTTGGTGGTTCAGAAATTCAGAAACAACAAACAGACAGAAACTTGGAAGTAAAACAGTACCCTTGGCAATGTGGTAAGGGGACAAATGAACAGTATGTGGTATGGAGTAAACAGAAAGTTGGTAAATCAGGATGGTATTGAAAAATCATATCGCATCGGGAAATGGTCAAAGCTGACTGGGAGCGCCCTTGGGAGAACTGCTGCTTAGGAAGACCACCCCCTTCTCCTTTGGGGTGGAGGGGTCCATAATTGGGACCTTAGCCCAAGCCTGCTACAGCCTTGTTACACCCCTGCAAGGGAGATGGCGAGAGAGGGATACATTGGTGAAGTTGAGAAGTCACAGGGGAACGTGTTTAGCTTAGTTACAAAGGGAGCAGGGGGAATCCTGAATGACAGGGCAGGAGAAGGCGCATCAGTGAGCGGGATGTGAGGGCTGAGGAGCTAGGTGCTACCAAGCGAGGGGGCAGACCACACCGGGTGGGTGTCCACCTGCCTGTTAATTGTTTGCCCCCAGCATGGCCTCCACCCACCAGACCCTTAGCCCCTACTCCCAGTGGTGTCCCAGAGAATGTGGAGCCTGCCGTGTGGGCGAATGCCGGCTAATGCGCACCCACGTGTCCTTGTCCTGTCAGTGAGGTTGTGTGCAGCGCCTCCATGCATACAGGTCCACCAACACCGTAGAAGAAATCCAACACCTCAGGCAGAAATCCTAGAATATCTGAGGAGCGACACCACTTCCTGCTCCACTCTCGCTCTCGCTGGTGCCGCCAGTGTGGCTGCCCTGAGGTGCATGAAATACATGGGGGGAGGGGGGCTGCCCGTTTATTAGGCTGGACACACAAAACATGCGAGTGGGGGCTGAGTAGGCGCTGCATGGACTGAACCCGGACTCCAGCGGGTGAACGTCTCGTTTGTTAACACCCCCAGACAAAGCTTGAGAGAAGAAGCAGGTTTTCAGAAGGGATTTGAAGATCAGGAGGGAGCAGAGTGGGTGTGTTCAGGGTAGGCGGAGCTCCAGGCTTAGGGGGCAGAATGGGAGAAGGGGCAACAACAATGTTGTAGCAAACTCCTAATGCCAGTGCTAACAACCAGAGGGCCCAACTGAGAGAAACAAGGCCCTTTCCAGACAGACACTCTAACATGGATAAAATGGAAGTTACATTTTATTATACAAGTTGCAGGGCACCCATAGAGCACTTCTGCAGCCCTGCAACATGTATAATAAAAGTAAGACCCATTTTATCAGTTAGTGTCTGTGTGAAAAGGGCCAATGTGTCTCAGCTGGGTCTTGAACCCTTGGCCTGATGGGGTGCTGCCTTAGAGGCTGGCACTACCTCTCCTTGCTGATCAGGCAGCTTCCCCTTTCTATGTTGTTTCTTGAGTCTCTGTTCTCCTGTGTTGCCCTGCCCGCTCCCCAGCTGTACCCGGTCTCCCTTGTTCTGGCTCCCGGCTTCCTGATTGACCACTATGAGTATTTAAGCCAGGGTGTGGCCACAGGAAGTTGTGGGAGCAATTGCTCTTGTGTGTGTGTGTGTACTCCTGTGAACCCAGCTATTCCCCCTTGTGTTTATGGTATCATGCCAGGTCTCTTCCCCCCACCGTATTGGGGACCCTGCTCTTCCTTTGTGTGACCCAGCGTAGATCTTGTTGATTGTGTGTCATAATCTGGTTTCCCCCCCTCTTGTCATAGTTCTTCCCCTCTTCAGTCTTGCTCTTTCCCTGGTCCTGTTCCCCTCTCTTGTCATCGCTCTGGTTCCCTATAGCCTTGACTCTGTTGGAGCTCCCATTGCCAGAGTCCTGTTTCCTAGGCTTGAGTGCCCCCACAGAGTCACAGTCTTGCCCCCTGGCCCTTTTGTTCTGTCGCACCGCCAGAGTCTCATTCCCTCGTCTTGTGTTTCTCTCCTTTGCCCTGTCTTGTCTTGTCTCCCTCGTTTAGGGTTCCCCTCGTCTCTCTGGCCTTGCTCCCCCATGGTCGCACGTCCTCCCTGAGCCTTGCCACATTCTCCCCTAACTTGCATCCCCTTCTCGCCTGGCTCCCCTCTTGCCCTATCCTGGTCTTGCACCCCCTTCCCTGTATTCCCTCTTGTTGCTTTCTAGAACTTCTGGTCCCTCTCTCTCTCGTTTGGATAACCTTGATGATGAGCCACCTACTGAGACTGGCTTCCCCAGTAGCATGAACAAGAACCGTCTCGGCATAATCAAGAGACCGGCTGAGAGGCTTTCCTTCCTGGCACTTCCCTTTCCTGGGTATACTGGACCCCTTCCCCTGTTGTCCTTCGGTTACAGGTTCCCTCGCCCCTACTCCCGTGACACAATGATATGCACAGACGGGGGAGGGGAGGGTAATAAATACAAGATCCTTTCCTTGTGTTTGCCAGCTGATGTTGTACATGGTGTCAAATATCCAAATGTAATTAAAGCACGACTGTAAACTATCCCCCAGGCACTGCAAAACATTACAACATTCACATCATCATAAGTCATCACATAATAGATATATCAAAATAGAATTAGTTATTAAGATCTGTGCGGGTGGGAACAGTTAGGTTCAGACAAACAGGGCAGACTGTGAAGGAGTCAGGATGACACCCGCAGAGTCCAATTTGGAGGTTACAAAGCTTATGCCAGAGCTGGGGGATCCTTTCCTGCCCATTGGCCACTTTGAAAATTAGTACACGCTCCAGAGGCCAAAATTGGGGTGGAGGTGCTTAAGGGATGTAGTCAGGATGGGGAAAGGAAGGGAAGGAGCTAGATTATGAATCATCCCTCTCCTGTCACTGAGTGCATGCCCTCCTTTCCAGCTCCACTCTCTTCCCCGGAACTCACATTTTCAGTGCTTGAGGGAAGGGACTGAATGGGGTCCGTGAGACAGATTCAGGAATTCAAAAGGAGGGCAAATAAACAGCAACACCAGCCACAGGCCGGATTACAGTGTGGTGTAGCGGCTAAGTGTACAGTACTTAGACCAGGAGGTAAGGGGGCCCCCTGGTTCTAGTCTCACCTTAGCCGGAAACTCACTGGGTGACCTTGGGCCAGTCACAATGTTCTCTCAGCCTAACCTACCTCGCAGGGTTGTCGTCAAGATTAAAAGTTGTGTTAATGTTACATAATAATAAAAAAACAAGGCATGATGTTCCCCATCCCTGGTTTACACCCTTGTCATCTATCATTGACTTCAGTGGAGTTACTTGTGCTTTATGCTGGGGTAAATGAATGGAGAATTAGACTTAATATAGGGGTGGGAGGGGAAGGTAATGAATATTGGGAACTCTGGCCCCAGGAGTTCATTCTAAAGAAGGATAAAATGGAGTTCAAGGGGTTTGAGAGAGATTTTGAGGGGCAAGGAACGCTTGAAGGTGGGAAGGTGACACATGGTTAATTTTAGAGACACAGCAGGTAAAAAACAGACGTGTGGGTGGCGGCTTCCCAGGGCAGGAAACTGCAGCCTCCATGGCCCGGATGGGAGGGGCACCGACAAGCGTGCCTTCACCCAGAGAGCCGCCCCGCTGCCTGCATGGCCCGGGGAGGGCCAGGAGCTAAACCAACGTGCGGACAGCTGGCCCCGCACCACCCCCTATGATGGACAGCAATGGCAACCAACCATGGCGGCCCCTGTATGGCGGGGCAGAACAAATGTGCTAGCCCGTATAGCCCAGACCGGGCTAGCCAGCTACCCGCCCCGAGGCAGTCCAGGGAGGCTAACATCTGGTTGTGCCTAAACAGACGTGCCGGTGGGTTGCGGGCCACAGCGGTCTAAGCAGGCCACAGTGGACCACAGTCACATCAGTTTTTACCCAGCCTCAACCAAAGCACAATTTTTAACCAAACTAAGGCCCAGCAAACTTTACAGCACCCGCTGTCTTTAAATATGCTCCAGACTCGGCCACCTTATTATGTTTAGCTCCATCCTGCGGGAATTCCAGACGTGGAAAGCCCTCAGAGACAGGACCAAAAATCTAGTAAGGTGCTCCGGACTAGTCTTAATTGTTTTGGATTCTGCTCGCCGCTCCCTATCGCTAAGTTCCTTAACATGAGTGGACAAAGCCTGACAAGACCCTACTGGGCCCACTAGGCTCAGTTTGGTTCAGGAGCCTTCCTAGCCCTCAGACCTAGTCTAGGCCTCTCAAACTCAAGCCAGGCTTCCCATGGCGGAAGGGCCGTGCCAGGCCAGGAGAATGCCTTACCTCCACCCCTTTTCTGATGTGGGTCCACCTCACAGAGCACCATGATTTCCCAGCCAGCTTCCTCAGGAGTGGCAGCAGGCAGACACTTCCTGTGGGGCTCTAACCACCCACACCAAGGTAATCCCTGCCCGACCTGCCTTTCTCTGTAGGCCGGAGACCCCCTCCTCCTTACCCTGGGCCCCACAAATTCTAGGGCCAGCCCAGCTGAAAGTGCAATAGAATTTACAAGTAACAAAAGGAACCTAGAAATATTGAGAAGGAACATGATAATGATATTCATCTATGTAAAGCCTGCAATAAGCAGGATGGGAACTAGTTTTTGTGGCTGCTGAGGGTATGGCAAGGGGTGAGGAAGAAAAAAATTGGGTTCTATATAGAAATGCAAGACCTTTTTATCTGGCCAGGTGTTTGGCCAGCTGGGGTTGGGTGGGTTGGGATGAAGGAGTTAGTCAGAGGGTTGGAAGGTGGGGTTTAGGGTTTTTTTAGAATTGTTTTTATACTTGTTTTCATATGTATTTCTGTAAGCTGCCTTGAGCCTTCCCCTGGCCTTTCACACTCTCCTAGTGGGAATATTTCCTGGGGTTCAGTCCTGGCAAGCCCCCCCCCCACCAAATTAAGCCCTGCCATAAGGATTACAATACAGATAACCATCACCCCAAATCTAGCCCCTACCCAGCCCCATGCCTGGACTCCCCCATCACATGGGATTAGAGCCTCCCCATCACCAGCTCCCTCTGTCCCAGCTGTTTATGGACATCCCGTTTCCACCCCACCCCGGCATTGCTTGGAAACAGGTTTGAATGATCTGAATGATGATAAGTCATAAATAGTATTCCACTGCCGGCTCTGAAAGCCTGCTTGGTTCAGCATAGTTTTCCCCCAGGATGATGTAATGTACTTGACTGCGTATTCCCAGCTATTGCACAACCGTGTCAGTTGATCTAAGCGGACTAAGCCTGATCTGGCATGCGTCCAATTTGCCCAGCAGTTCCTGACTACATTTCAAGAAGGCGGTTATTTTAGGATGCAGGCGGGATCGCTGCTGTATGGCCGAGAGGACTCTCAGATGGCCATTAGTTAGTTTGTGTGTAAATAGGTCTAACCCCCCCCTCCCCTCCCGACCCCCGGACTAACTGACTGAACAAAGCCAGTTACTAGCAGTTACATAACAGAAATGACACTAAGAAATGACTCCCCCCCCCCCCCCCCCC
>QEPC01005636.1:1845768-1860822 GCA_003113815.1 Sphenodon punctatus | reverse complement strand
CCTGCTGTTCAGGAACAGTGACTAGCTCAGAAGGTGTTGGGAAGGGGGGAGGCAGATAATTAGTTTTGTTTCTTGCAAGCCTCTCCACCCCTGGTGCCTGGAAGTCTGCTCCTCAGTGACTGACACCTCCCTGTCATGTTTGACCTTCCAGTGAACCTTTTTTTGCCACCCGAACTCACCCAAACGTGATCCGAACTGACCGAACTGTTCGGCCATTTTGCCGTTTGGTGTTTGGTATGTTCACGTTCGGGTTCGAGTTCAGTCATCCGAACAGGCCGAGTTCGGGCCGAACTCCGAACTACCGAACCGCGTTCGCCCATCCCTACTCTGTGGGGGTGTGCTCCGCCCCCTTTCCCAACATGGCCACACCCATTATAGACCACCGTGATATCACAAGGCTTGGTGGGGGACGGGGTCCCACAGACACACTGGGCTAAGACTCACAGGAGTCCTGCTATATCAGGTCAGGATTCGGGTTTGGCCCAATCAGTTTGGCCATGGGCCCAAATTTTTGGCCTGATCACTGTTAGGTAGGGGAAAGGAACGTAGCAAGGGAGAAGGTGCAACAGATCCAGCACAGAAGCCCCCCACTTGAGGACTGTCGCTGCTAATTATCGCATAGGCTCTCCCTCTCTAAAAAAGTGTCCCTCGGGATCTTAGTAGGGTGTTCCTTCGTACTCAGAAGGTAACCCAGATCATCATAGGGAACAGAGAGGACAAAGGATCTCACGGGGTAACAAGAAGGTTGCCACTCACCGTTGCTGCGCTCTTGACACCAGGGAGAGTAAGGGTCCCAAATAGCTTGCAACCTATGGAGGGAATGAGGCAGGGAACAGGGAAAAAGGGGAAGAGGGAGTCCGACACCATGCAAACCTCCTTAGCAGGGTCAGGATTAGTACCAGGACACAGGGAGAAAGACCCTCAAGGAAGGTTCTTAGTCATACCCGCCACCTACTTCCACACTCATACAATTCTCCTTTCACACACACCCACTCTCACAAACCCACTCACACGCACACCCACTCACACTTCCATGGCACTCCCACAAACCCAGTCCCACTCTCTTATCTCAGTCCAGCAGCACTAGGGGTTGGAATATCGGTATTGGATTAATCAGATTATCGGGTGTATCGGATTAATCTGATAATCACCAGTATCAGCATACCGGATTTTTAACATTGGCCACATTTCCGTTGTTTTTTTTAACATCGCAGCCATTGAACTCAATGGCCACGATGTAAAAAAACTCAGTAAACCGGCCAGTGTTAGAAAGATCGGCATGCCAATACCAGTAAATCCAATACCAGGGAGAATACCGGATTTACCAGTATCGGTTCTCCCCGGTGTCCCACCCCTAAGCACTACTGCTGTACACTTGGTTAACAAACCAGGGCCAGTCTCTCTGCAGATCACCGGCGGGGACTTGCAGCCGTGCCGGGGTTTAAGTGCCGCACTCCTTCCGCTAGGCCGACTGTGTTGCCCTGCCCCGCAAGCCGCGGACTGCGGCGTGGTCAAGTCTTGGTTTGTCATGCAACTCGCTGGAGCCGCCGCATCCCCAGACCGCCCTGCCGGGACCTGACAATCAGGGCTCTAGTTCTCTGCCACTTGAGACAAGAGATGGCCCAGTCAAATGAAGGAAAATTGGCACCCTCTGAATAATTGTGTTGCTATGGGACAAGGTAAACAAACACTGGTTAAGGAACACGTGGGGGAATCTGCAGAGGAGTGCGGTTGTGTGTTGCCCTGCGTGTTCTCTTTCAAGTTCATAAGAGGAGGAGGATGAAATTGTTTAGGGCTCCGAAGGGTGCGTGGCTGTCAGGTCCCGGGGTTGGGGAAGAGGGGGGATGCAGGGTTCGCTGCGCTTGCGGGGAATTCCCCGCCTCCGGCGCCGCCGCTCGGCACCCCCGCCCGGGCGCACTTCCGCATGCGCCGAGGACACCTGACCCAGAGGACGCACGCACAAGCTCGGCGTCCCTGGGTCTCCCGGCAACCAAGGATTCACAGCGCATGCCTGAGGCAGACCCGGAAGTGGGACTGCGGCGTTCCGCACGCCTCCAGGTGAGGCAATAAGGCAGGGCTATTTAAACCCCACAGAAGCAGGCTGCATTGCTGGTGATCGGACGTAGTGCCGCGAGACCGGCCCTTGAGCGTTGCAGTGAAGAGTAGGAGCGGAGTGCGAGTATCTAAGTCGAGAGAGTGAACGAGCGCGTGCAGTGAGAGCAAGGTGAGTGATTGAGTGAGTGGGTGCGAGCGTGGAACTTGACCTTCCCAGATTACTTTATCCCCTTGTTCCCGTGTGAGTGTCCTACCCCTACCCTATTGGATTCCTGGGCTCTCGGTGCCCCTTCCCTGAACCACCACTGAGTCTCACCCACCTTCCCTGGTCCCCCAAGGGATTGTGGATCCATAGAGTGGGCACTCTGCCCTTCGCCAGTCCCGATGAGGAGCTTTGGCTGGGACCTGCTCTTGTAGCCTGTTCCCATAGCCAATATAAGACCCTGAGGGACCATTTAGAAGTTACAGGTGCCCTCGCAACTGGGGGGTGAGAGTGCGTGCATTGGAGAGTCCTTCCTGGTCTCTCACAGTGGCCATGCTGTCTGTGTGGCCGAGCATCATGACGACATCATGGTGCTCTAGAGAGGCAGGGCCTTCATGAGGGGTGGGGGGGAGAGAGAAGAGGGCGAGGGAGTGCCCCCTCTTCTCCCACCTGCCAGCATCCATAATAGAAATTGTCAGAGTAGAGGAGTGAGGTGGCATCTAGTCCGCCACCATGTCTCTCCCAGTAGCCGATCACCCAGTGCTTTCAAGAGGGACAAAACAGTGGCTGTAAGTGGGATAATCGGCCTTCATGGGGTGCAGCCACGTGAGCTGCGAGCGCCTCATCTCTGGGCGGCCCCATGGCTCGCAAGCACAGCCATCACTCCGGGCAGATGGTTGTGGGGAAGCCTGGGTGGCCGTACCGCTGTCGGAGCTGCTGCCACAGCCGGGGCAGGCCAAGGTGTAGGCTACACAAGCAGCCGCCAGGCCCTGCCCTGCTTCGCTCCCCCAGCCGGACGTTAATCCCGCCCCTGGCCGTGGTGTGGCCACACGCGATGGGCAACAGCGCCTGCCACTGAAGGGCCCGCAGTGGTGCTCCCCTCGTGTCAGGGGAAGTGCAGCCCGGGCACACAAGATGCCCTACCTTGGGCCGCCGTGCCCCAGCTGGGGTAAGGTCGTGCCACGTCCTTGTAATTTTCCCAAGGACACGTTGTGTAGCAGCCAGTTGCTCCCCCCACCCCAGGGCAGGGGCGGGGTGTGTGGGTATCTGGCGGGCGCCAGTCCCATGATGCACTTCATTGCGTGGTAGCCTCCCCTCTCTGTCTCCTTTGGCTTCATGTGTGACGGTCTCGCCTTACTTTCCAAAATTCAGAGTTTAATGAATACATTTTAAAATAAAGGTGAGGTTTTATATCCTTTCCCAAAATTTGGCACCATGAGCTCTGAACAGTCCTGTCATCTGCACAGATCAGGGATGAGGAACCTTTTCCCTCTTGTGGGCTTCTCTGAAACGGAGTCTGTGCTCCATGCACCCGATAGGAGGTGGGGGTTGGGATGCATAAGGGATGTGCACAGGTTGGGGCGGAGGGGGAGAACCCAGATCATAGGTCCATTCAATCACAAATCCATTCCCTATCCTCGAGTGCATTCCCTCATCTCCACTCCCCTGAGCTCACTCTTTCACTGTTGAAGAGATGGGACTTGATCCATGGGCTAGATCCAAGAATTGGGAGGGGGCCAAATAAAAACCATCTGTGGGCCAAATTTGGCTTGTGGGCTGGAGGTTCCCCAACCCAGAATAGATGATCTTTGGGGTTTACCAAAATCCTGGCCTTGAACACTTCCTGTGGCATTGAGTTCCATTGTCCAATTACAAAGTGTGTGTTGCTTGGTATATTGATATAGTTAAAATCTCCCAAAATACTTTGTTCTCATGCTAAGCCATTAATGGTGGCTATTTACAATCTTTTTTCTCATGTTTTGTCCTGTGCCAAATTTGTTAGAAATAACATTGGATGTTCAGTTACAGCTTGCCAGCTACCAATAGTACATTAGGTACTGATGGTTATCTGTGGCTGGTTGGTACAGATGCCTTTGTGCGTTCGAAAATATGTCTGAAGCTAGATAAGATCAAGCGTGTGAGGGGTAGCCCAAAGTCCCATCCCTATTCCCGACCAATGCTAGCAGCCAACTCTGCTGCTGCTTCTGGTTGCTGCTCTATAGCACCCCCAGTGGCAGATTGGGCAACTCAAAACCCACTCCCCCTACATTTACTGACTAATTGCACCTAACGGGATTCGTTTTTGCGCAACACTCAGGTCTCATTCACACAACAATCCCTTACAGTGGGGAGTGGCACAAACCCACCTTCTGAGCATTGTGTGAAATCCTTGCCACTTCCTGTGCTCCTTAATGATCCCTTCATGACCAATGAAATGCAGGGAAACCAGTAGCTGTGTGAATGCTTTGCTATGGGGCAAGACAGACCCAGATTACAGAACAAGCGGTGAGGTTGCAAGGAGCAAGGGTGGTGTGTGAACAAGCCCTTAGATTGTGGGGGATTTTGTGCCACCCTCACACTACCAGAGTGTTGTGTAAGAAAAAAAAGCCCAGGGTGTGCAACGTGTGCACACAATAAGAATTCTAGACTATTTCCCCCAGCGCCGCCAATCTACAAAATGCAGAACACAGGCCGATGCACGTCCACCAAGAACTAAACAGAGGCCACCGATCAGTTTTGCACCAGCCAGCAAATAGCCATTCGATCCCGGCTGTTTTTCAATCGCTGGTGAGCCAGACTGAATTCAAATGATGGACCCAGAACTAGGCCCGATACAGACCATGCAACCACACAGGGTCTCGCGTGCTGGGAAGGCCACACAGGTTTTGATGGGGGGGAAGCAGTTCATAGGGCCCCATGAATAAACAGACAGTACAAGTCTCAGAAGTATGTGTGTACAATACAGGGTCTCAGAGGCTCAAATGCAGGGCGCCCTAGTGTGACAGGCTAAGGCTTGTCTGGGTGGTGAGTGCTATCAGGATCAGTGCCCAAAATCACAGTCTCTTAGGGAAGTAGCTTCTCATTCAAAGTCCTTTAAGCCTTTATACCATCCCCACTTCTAGCATACAGTCTTCAGTATCAGCATACATAGTCTCAGGTACAGCTGTCTCTCATATATAGCTTTCTCCAGCCAGGTCTACAAGCCTCTCTTGGCTCAAGCCAAGCCCCACTCTCAGGTTGGCTAGATCTCAAAGCTCCCACATCAGGCAAGCTCCCCTGGCCTACGACAAGCCTCTAGCTTCAGCACACTTAAACAATTACTTTCCAGTCCTAGCCAAGCAACTCACTTTCTCAGGTTAGTCAAGCAGCTTCTACCAGGAACTTTCACTTACTACACAGGCTTCACAGCCAGGCCCTCTTCTCAGGGCGGCAGCCTCAGAGCAGACTGAGCCACTTCCTCTGGCTGGCTCACTTTATAGGTCAGGCCTGGCTCCTCCCACGCCCACTTCCCCAGCTGCTTCCTGTCCTGTGCTGTTCTGTCGGTGAATAGCGCCTGCAACTCAGCTAGCACCCTCTCCTTGTTGGGGCTAGCTTTGTTAAAGGGCCAGTAGCACTGTAGCCTTTCATAGGCAATTAACCCTTAGGGACTCAGGTGGTCCATGGCAATTCAGGAGGGAGTCCCCAATACATGGGGGGGGGGAGAAGGGGACACCCTCTTGCAAATGCTGTCATTGCACCACATCCATACAACATTGGAGAGGTGTTCTTGGCGGCTGCTATACTGCTCTGGAACTCCCTTCCCTTGGAGGTTCACCAAATCCCGAGCATCTTCCAGATAGGGTGGCCACTGACGCATCCTGGGAATATAGGACATCTTACTTACTGCGAGAGGAGAGCTCCCCCTACTGGGGCAGGGTTAGGGTTGCCTCTTTACCTGACACTCCCATAGGCCAAAATGGAAGTGTCAGGTAAAAAACAACAGAAGTTGGTAACCCTAGCCCCCATCCTGCTCTCAGCTGAGAGGCGTGGGGGTGGGGTGGCCTTTGAAAAACAAGACCTGTCCGTCTGGGACCGCTTAGATGACCTGGCTGTGGAGTTGGACTCTGCCGTGGTCCCAGCTGTGGCCTGTCACTTCAAAGGCTGGCCAGTGTTCCCTCTCTCAAATGGCACCTCTCAGCTGAGACACACTGGGCATTTTTAGACACATGTTAAAGTTCTGGATGCTTCAATCTTCTGGGTTTACAAGTCCACAAGTAAGTTCCAGATTCATTTTTCACACACACGCTGCCCTGATGCAGTTCCTGGATGCATTCTTCACACAAACACTGCCCTGAGGCAGCCTTAAGTAGCTGCAGCTGTAGACATGAGAGGCTGCCATGGAAACCAAGTGACCACAGCTGCCTGGAGCAAAGCAGTTTACCAGGAGAACCTTTTACACACAAGAGTTTTGGGAGAAGTTTCACANTGGCCTTGAACACTTCCTGTGGCATTGAGTTCCATTGTCCAATTACAAAGTGTGTGTTGCTTGGTATATTGATATAGTTAAAATCTCCCAAAATACTTTGTTCTCATGCTAAGCCATTAATGGTGGCTATTTACAATCTTTTTTCTCATGTTTTGTCCTGTGCCAAATTTGTTAGAAATAACATTGGATGTTCAGTTACAGCTTGCCAGCTACCAATAGTACATTAGGTACTGATGGTTATCTGTGGCTGGTTGGTACAGATGCCTTTGTGCGTTCGAAAATATGTCTGAAGCTAGATAAGATCAAGCGTGTGAGGGGTAGCCCAAAGTCCCATCCCTATTCCCGACCAATGCTAGCAGCCAACTCTGCTGCTGCTTCTGGTTGCTGCTCTATAGCACCCCCAGTGGCAGATTGGGCAACTCAAAACCCACTCCCCCTACATTTACTGACTAATTGCACCTAACGGGATTCGTTTTTGCGCAACACTCAGGTCTCATTCACACAACAATCCCTTACAGTGGGGAGTGGCACAAACCCACCTTCTGAGCATTGTGTGAAATCCTTGCCACTTCCTGTGCTCCTTAATGATCCCTTCATGACCAATGAAATGCAGGGAAACCAGTAGCTGTGTGAATGCTTTGCTATGGGGCAAGACAGACCCAGATTACAGAACAAGCGGTGAGGTTGCAAGGAGCAAGGGTGGTGTGTGAACAAGCCCTTAGATTGTGGGGGATTTTGTGCCACCCTCACACTACCAGAGTGTTGTGTAAGAAAAAAAAGCCCAGGGTGTGCAACGTGTGCACACAATAAGAATTCTAGACTATTTCCCCCAGCGCCGCCAATCTACAAAATGCAGAACACAGGCCGATGCACGTCCACCAAGAACTAAACAGAGGCCACCGATCAGTTTTGCACCAGCCAGCAAATAGCCATTCGATCCCGGCTGTTTTTCAATCGCTGGTGAGCCAGACTGAATTCAAATGATGGACCCAGAACTAGGCCCGATACAGACCATGCAACCACACAGGGTCTCGCGTGCTGGGAAGGCCACACAGGTTTTGATGGGGGGGAAGCAGTTCATAGGGCCCCATGAATAAACAGACAGTACAAGTCTCAGAAGTATGTGTGTACAATACAGGGTCTCAGAGGCTCAAATGCAGGGCGCCCTAGTGTGACAGGCTAAGGCTTGTCTGGGTGGTGAGTGCTATCAGGATCAGTGCCCAAAATCACAGTCTCTTAGGGAAGTAGCTTCTCATTCAAAGTCCTTTAAGCCTTTATACCATCCCCACTTCTAGCATACAGTCTTCAGTATCAGCATACATAGTCTCAGGTACAGCTGTCTCTCATATATAGCTTTCTCCAGCCAGGTCTACAAGCCTCTCTTGGCTCAAGCCAAGCCCCACTCTCAGGTTGGCTAGATCTCAAAGCTCCCACATCAGGCAAGCTCCCCTGGCCTACGACAAGCCTCTAGCTTCAGCACACTTAAACAATTACTTTCCAGTCCTAGCCAAGCAACTCACTTTCTCAGGTTAGTCAAGCAGCTTCTACCAGGAACTTTCACTTACTACACAGGCTTCACAGCCAGGCCCTCTTCTCAGGGCGGCAGCCTCAGAGCAGACTGAGCCACTTCCTCTGGCTGGCTCACTTTATAGGTCAGGCCTGGCTCCTCCCACGCCCACTTCCCCAGCTGCTTCCTGTCCTGTGCTGTTCTGTCGGTGAATAGCGCCTGCAACTCAGCTAGCACCCTCTCCTTGTTGGGGCTAGCTTTGTTAAAGGGCCAGTAGCACTGTAGCCTTTCATAGGCAATTAACCCTTAGGGACTCAGGTGGTCCATGGCAATTCAGGAGGGAGTCCCCAATACATGGGGGGGGGGAGAAGGGGACACCCTCTTGCAAATGCTGTCATTGCACCACATCCATACAACATTGGAGAGGTGTTCTTGGCGGCTGCTATACTGCTCTGGAACTCCCTTCCCTTGGAGGTTCACCAAATCCCGAGCATCTTCCAGATAGGGTGGCCACTGACGCATCCTGGGAATATAGGACATCTTACTTACTGCGAGAGGAGAGCTCCCCCTACTGGGGCAGGGTTAGGGTTGCCTCTTTACCTGACACTCCCATAGGCCAAAATGGAAGTGTCAGGTAAAAAACAACAGAAGTTGGTAACCCTAGCCCCCATCCTGCTCTCAGCTGAGAGGCGTGGGGGTGGGGTGGCCTTTGAAAAACAAGACCTGTCCGTCTGGGACCGCTTAGATGACCTGGCTGTGGAGTTGGACTCTGCCGTGGTCCCAGCTGTGGCCTGTCACTTCAAAGGCTGGCCAGTGTTCCCTCTCTCAAATGGCACCTCTCAGCTGAGACACACTGGGCATTTTTAGACACATGTTAAAGTTCTGGATGCTTCAATCTTCTGGGTTTACAAGTCCACAAGTAAGTTCCAGATTCATTTTTCACACACACGCTGCCCTGATGCAGTTCCTGGATGCATTCTTCACACAAACACTGCCCTGAGGCAGCCTTAAGTAGCTGCAGCTGTAGACATGAGAGGCTGCCATGGAAACCAAGTGACCACAGCTGCCTGGAGCAAAGCAGTTTACCAGGAGAACCTTTTACACACAAGAGTTTTGGGAGAAGTTTCACACAGAAGTTCAAAGAGCCGGATGTTTAAGATCCGGATGAATGATTTAGACACACAGAAAGTTCTGGATGTTACAGCAAACATCCAGGAGAAATGTGTGTCTAAAAACACCCAATGTGAGGGGGAAGCAGCCTTTGAAACTTACAAGCCCCAGCTGGAACCGCTGCAGAAGACAGTGCAGCTGCAGGATCCCTTCCCGACCCCTGCACTCTCCTCCACGCTGCTGACACCTTTCGGGGAGTGAGAGTGGCTAGTGCCAGCAGCATCTCAAAAATACCGGACAAAATCACATCCAACTCAGTTCAGTAACGGACAAGGGGCAAACCCTTCAAAAATAGGACTGTCTGGTATAAAACCAGACTAATGGACACACTATTTCCAGAGGTGGCATAAGACCTATCTACTCAGACAGGCATTTAGCAGGTAGGATAGGGGCCATTATTTTGTGGGTATTTTTAAATATACTTTCCTACTGCTTTTTATGGGTTTTACTTTAGTATCTTACATGTGTTTATTTTTTTTAATGTGGGTCTCTGCCCTGAGTTGTCAGGGAAGGACAGGTTACAAACTGAAATAAAATAAAAATAAATGAACAAATAAATAGAAGTATAAACTAGAAATAGCTAGGGATGGGCGAACAGATCGCGGTTCGGGTTCGTCCGTTCGGTTTGTCTGCGTTCGGTTCGTCCGTTTGGTTCATCTGTGTTCGGTTCGTCCGTTCGGTTCGTCCGTTCGGTTAGTTCGCCGGGTTCGGGTTCGGCCGTTTGGTTCGGCTGCGTTCGGGAAATGTTATGGGTGTTTTTTTGTTTTTTATCTGGTTTTTTTTGTTTTTTATTGGGTTTTATATGGTTTTCTTTTGTTTTTTATCTGGTTTTTTTGTTTTTATATGGTGTTTTTTAATTATTTTTTTATCTAATATTATATATATCTATCTACACTAAATCTAACTGCTATTAACTATTCTAAATGCTATGAACTAAATGGATTATCTATTATTACACAGGCCTACTCCTACAAACACTAAAACTAAATCACTAACGCTATTTCTGTCACTAAGCTAGCTCCTACAACTACTATCCCTAACCTATCTCTCTCTATATATATATCTATCTCTCTCTATATATGGGAGGGGCGGGGAATCACAAACACAAGGTTTCAGTTTAAGGTTTTAGTTTCATTTCAGTACAAAACTGAAATGAAACTTAAAGCAATCTAAAAATCCTACTCAACGCCTGCTGTTCAGGAACAGCGACTAGCTCAGAAGGTGTTGGGAAGGGGGGAGGCAGATAGTTTCATTTCTTGCAAGCCTCTTCACCCCTGGTGCCTGAAAGTCTGCTCCTCAGTGACTAGTACTACCCCTCTGTCACCTTACAGTGAACCTTTTTTTGCCACCCGAACTCACCCGAACGCAATCCGAACTGCCCGAACTGTTCAGCCATTTCGCCGTTCGGTGTTCGGTATGTTCGTGTTTGGGTTTGGTCGTCCGAATAGGCCGAGTTCGGGCCGAACTCCGAACTTCCGAACCGCGTTCGCCTATCCCTAGAAATAGCAACATACGTACAAGACACAGAACAGCAGGGCCTGCTCTACAGGGAGTTTTGGCCCCTGAAGGGGATGTTACGTTTAATGTAACATCAAAAACAAACAAACAAACAAATAAAAATGATGCTAATATTTCCCTTTTTCTAATGGGGGTGTCAGTGTGGGTCTGTCAAACATTCCTGTGCATGAAGGGGTCCCACCCCACCATTTTAAACAGGGCCCCCACTTCCCAGATCCAGCACTGAACTGACTGACACACCATCCATGGTAACTGTGAGAAAAATGGCACTTTCCTGTACTTAAAGTGTTAGAAAAATCCCAGCACTTGCAGCACTGTCCCCAGATACCCTGGATCAGCCAGAGACAGCAAGGGAGGGGTTCATCTTGGCCTGGGTCAAAGCAAGACCTTTAAGTCCCTCTGCAGAGATTCACTCCTCAGCTTATAGCCTTTGGCCACAGATTTAATGGTCTGGTTGTTGTCTCCCAAATTGCTGCTTTTGTCACAGCATTTATCCTCCCACTAGCAGTTTTTACAGCAAATTATATTTTATTTTGATGGAGTGGGCTGGGGAGAAGATTTTTTTTTTTTAAATAAAAGCTTTTGGGTGGAAGCCAAATTGTTCCAGGCAAAGCAGTTTTTGTTTTCCTGTAGTTTAATCAGGAGGAAGTGAGGAGACCCAATAATGTTCTGCCGCAGACTCCAAGATGGGCAGCTGAGTTCACGGATTAAATTTAGAGAGGGGTGGCAGGAGGTGGGAGCGCCCCTTCACCATGCCCCTAGCCGACATGACCCCTTTCTCTGGGTGTTTTTACAAGGATGCCAGGGTGCTCATCTCCTGAGCAGGTCCGGGAGTAAAACCCCGTATCTGCCTGCTTGCATCCCCGCCTGGGTCCGTTTTAAAAGGGCCCGGCGGTTGCCACGGCCCACAGTCCGCCTGCGCGGCACCGTAGAATTGCAGACTACAGCATCCACAACGCTATGGTGTTGCCAGGGCATTCCCTGGCCGGGAGTGGAGGGTTTTTCCCTCTTGGGAAGGGTGGGGGCAGAATCTCATTCTCCCTTCTCTCTCTCAACCTCAAGGAGGTAAGAAAGAAACAGCCCTTTCCTGAGTCTCAGCCGCTACCATTGTGGCCCAGTTTAGGAAGGGGCGGAGCTTATAAGCTGGCCAATTAGAGTTTAACCCCGCACATTCTCTTCCCTTTTCAATGATCCAGGATGGGAGTGGGCGGGACTAAGCTCAAATTTCAGGCTGATTTCCACCAGCTGATGCTTTGACTCTCAAAAGCCGCTGGCTCTCAAAACCATTGTGATCATCAGGCTGCTTGTCTAGCCTTCCTGCATCATTGCTCAATTATAACAATTCTGCCTGGAAAGAGGAAGTTGAAAGCATTTTTCAAATCTTTGTCTGGGGCTTTGGCAGGACCCTGGTCTTGAACCTTCACACCCAGGATTTCTGAAGCAGCGGCGGCTAGGTTCTGCTGCACCACTGCTTTACCTTACTGCAAACCCAGCCACCCCCACAAAGAACCTCCGTGCTGTCTCACTAGCCACACCCCGCCTGTCTGTCTCCGGTCCATCACACCTCTCAGCTTCCTGATTGGCTGCCAGCCGGCGTAGAAAGCTTGCCGGTAGTCCCAGGTAGCCGGGCGGAACGTCACTCGTTCCACTCCTGGTTCCTGGCCCCTTGTTGTCTTGTCTGCTTTGTTCCCAGCCTTGGTCCTGTGTCTGCTCCCCTGTAGCCTTGCCATCTTAGCCCCGATCCTTTTCCTACGCCCCAACCCCACGTCCGTCTACAACCCAAACGCTCCTCACCCCGTGTCCGTTACAGGCTTCATGGCTCCAACATGGATTCTGGTTAGGGTGGCCAGAGATGCAATTTTTAGATGACACTTATGAGAAATACAGATTGTAGGGCTGCACTGAAGCCAATACAGCCCTGCAACCTGTATTTCTCATAAGTGTCCACTCAGATTTGCATATCTGGCCACCCTAGTTCTGGAAGTCGGACTAGAGCGGAAACGAAGAGTTGATTTTGTATTCACCAATATTATTTGCATTTGGGGGTAGCTGTCTGGATATCTGAATCAATATTCACACAGAAACAAATATCTGCTTATTCACTAACACCCCTATTTTTTCTGGACATCTTTGTTCAGATATTCAGTTATTTGACGGGATGCACAAAACAAAAATGACTGAAAATACCAAACAAAGTGGGAAAAACAACAACAAACCCAACTGGAAAAACCCAGCCGGGAAACCCCAAATGAACACCTCCACTACTACTATTTATCATTTCTATAGCACGACTAGTTGTAGGCAGCGCTGTACAGATACACATAACATAGAGACAGTCCCTGCTCCATGGAGCTTAAAATCTAATCAAGAAACAAAGGCAGACAGCTACATAGACTATCCAAAGGAAGTGGGCATGAATGATGTTTCACACCAGTTTTGCTGGACCCAAATCAGAGCAGGTGAAATTAGCACTGAATATGGTATTCTCCATAAATACTTCGTTCCGCTCTAGTTGGGACAATCACAGAAATCATTTTTAGGATTGCTCCTGCAATTGGTCCCAAATGTAAGAGATGGAGACAAAGGGTTAAAAAAAGATGCACAGCCAGCACACTGGCTACACAGTCTGCGGAGGGGGGTAGCCACTGAACCAACGTGCACCAGACTGGGCCGGCTGGTGAGCCCTCTCCTGCTTCCCCACCCCCCATCAGGGGAACGAGCAGACGCGGGGCCAGGCGGCCCTGCCTCCTGGCGTGCCCCCACCCTCCCCTGCCATGATGGGCAGCCATGGAGGCCAATCACAGCTGCCCATCATGGTGGCCCCCAATTCCTGGCAGGGGATGGGGCCGCCAACACGTGCAGGCGCGCTGTGGCCTGCCTGGGCAGCCCTTGGCCTGGTCTGTGGGCCCGGAATCATCTGGGGCCCCGTGGGCAACTTGTTGCCCACAGGATTATTGATTACTGATTATTGATTATTTTTGGAGGCTCTAATTATCTGTGTGTTTTTAGAAACTCATTTAGTTATTAATACTGGGTTCTTCTGTTGGGTAACACTAATTTAGAGACATTGACTGAGTCAGATTTGTTGAAGAATTAACTGTTTTATTGGAAGCAAGCATCAAATAAAGTTCCCGAGAAAATTCCACCGTTGCATACACCAATATGAAAATAATGGATATGCAAGCCACTAAAATATACAATCTTATAGGCCAGTATTTTGCATACAAGGCTTGGAAATATTCCGGCAAATTGTCTGTTTCTGGTTTATACACAACACTAGAATTCCTGCGCATCTTTTAAAGCTAAATATAGTTACCTATCATTCAGTAGACCAGCTCCTGAAGTGAATAGGGAAGTCGATCGATCCGGACCAAGAAGAGGAAGTTGAAAGTAAAAAGTGCAAAGAAGAAAAATAGAAGTAGAGGGAAAAGGTGCCCTCTGCCATTTGGTTCACTATTTTTATTACCTTGATTTCCTCCCATTATTCACCCAGGAAACCTACGTGTTTCAATAATAATTTAATAACGCCAACCAATCATAAAGCATTAACTCTACACGTCAACAGGTTTGACATGGAAAATTACTTAAACATTACTAAAACATGTTTACATTCTGCAGTGAGCTACTTTTTTCCTACCTTCTTATCATCATGAAAAGGTCTGTTACTTGTACCGTTAATGTTACTTCGTCAACGGTATGTCTTTTCATTGAGGCCTCTGCTTTGTTTCTGTTGTTCACCCTATAGTTCCTTAATTCTAATCTTCTTTCACCATCTACAACAATAAGAATAACCTGGGAGGTGCCCTCTGTGAGAGAGGGAGTCCCAGGCGGAGGGGGTGTGGGTTGGGAAGGGAGGGGGGTTGGGGGGTGAAGTCCCTCTTGCCGGCCTGTCGGGGCAGCCCATAGAGGGTGGGTGTCAAACGGGGTTCTCTAAGGATGGGAGGGCTTCCACAGCTATCGGGGCCGTTACAGGTCGGGGGAGATATGGTCCAAAGGGGAGGGGTGTTTCATAAGTGAGGAGGGAGCGGTGCCTTGTGCCCATTCCCCCCTTAACCCCCCATGTGGAAGGCTGTGGGTCGAGGCCTAGGAGACCCCAGATCTTGGCCTGGTGCTGCTAAATGCGAGGTCGGTGGTTAATAAGTCATCTACCATCCAGGAGTTAATCCTGGAGTGGGACGCCGACCTTGTGTGTATTACAGAGACCTGGCTGGACAATGAATCGGGCCCTATTCTGGCCGATCTTGTTCCAACTGGGTTCTCTGTGCAGCATCAGCCTTGGCTGGACGGATTGGGGGGGGGGGCGAGGGGCGGTGTAGCTATTGTTATCAAGGATGCACTGTCTTTTAGGAGGTATCC
>QEPC01005636.1:1825420-1843936 GCA_003113815.1 Sphenodon punctatus | reverse complement strand
TCTGAAAACGGCCTAAGAGGAGACATTATAGTAATTTTCTAATATTTAAAAGGATTGGTTTTTTAAAAACTTTTTATTAATTATTTTAATTCTATTAATTAATTATTTGTTATTATTTTATTTATAAAGCTCCACCCCATGTGCCTGGCACTAAACAATTCTGATTAGAGGTAGGTCCCTGCCCTTGAGGGGCTAACAAACTAGGATGGAGAAGGTGGGGAGGGGGCAACAAGGGATGGGGCACATAGGGAGGGACAGGGTTACATTCATGAAGTTGAGAAGAGGGTGAGGAGTTGAGGAAGGCCTGATGGAAGAGGAAGGTTTTTTGGAGGGATCTGAATGGTGGGGAGGGAGATTCACGTATAAGGAGCAGCCTGGGTGAAGATGGTTTAGGGAGCAGGATATTCTGGGGTGGGTGACGGTGGTGGCAGAGGAAGAGAGAAGTCCTCTGGTGGGAATGTAATAGGAAATGAGTTCAGAAAGATAGGGAGGAGCAAGGCCATGAAGAGTCTTGAAGGGGAAGACAAGGGGTTAGTGCTGGATCTGAAAGGGAGAGGGAAGGAACCAGTGCATCCCTCCTTACATTTTGCCACAAAAAATATGGTGAACATTTGTTCTCTATAGAATAATTGAGAATGGGCTTAAATTGCAACAATTATAGGTTTTGCTTAAATCTTAAGAAAAACTTTCTAACTGTAGGAAATGTCAGGCAATGGAATATGTTGTCCAGGGAGGTTGAGGAATCTCCCTCAATGCATGTTTTCAAAAGCTGTCCGGTTGTCTATGATGCTGTAGGTAGAGTGTATCCTGTCTTGGAGCAGTGGGGGGAGAAGGGGTGGTTCCTTCAGTCATCCAATACTACGATTCTGTCTGTGCCGTCACTGTTGATCACACCAGTGGTTTCAGTTATCAGTCTCTGCCTGAATCTCATCCGGAAAGTATTCCTCAGACTCTGAAACTGCTGCACTTTTTTGTATATATAGAACTGTTGATCAAGATGATATATCTCCCTCCTTGCCCAATGCAGAGGTACTGAAACCACAAAGACCTTCTCTTCTTCTCACTTGCTGTGTTGAGGAGCGGGGGGAAGTCCTGTGTCTTCATCTGCAGCGGTCTGGAAGAGGAATGGACACACACACACACAAAGCTGAATGAAATGGTTCAAAGGTGTGGGAAGAACTCTTTGAAGTAGGTTTGCCTACTGGAGGGTGTCTGGGCGCAGCAGAGTAAGTTTGGGTAGCTTTGAGCATCTTTACACGCACCAACAAGGGGTGGTCAAGGGATGGTGGAATGTATGTTGACACTATTCTTTGACACACATTTGCCCCTGATTAGCCCCGTTACTGTTTTCCATGTTCAAGAGCTAATCAGGGTCATTCCTGCTACTCGTGCTGGAAGCTCTCCAGCATGAGTAGCCTGGTGGAAGCACTCCCATGAAATTATGGGACTTGTAGTCCATGCGGGAGAGCAGCTGGATCTGCTTGATCCTCCGTTCTGCACTGCACCTAACAACTGATTTTTCACTGTTCCCTGCACCCCCCCGGTACATATTTCTGCTCACTTACTTGGACTTTTGGGAGGTGAGCGTGCTTGCAAGTGTGAGGAGGGGTTGAGCCTATTGGAAGAGAGGTAAGAAATAACATTGTTCCAGAGGCTGCACTGGCTGTCAATCATAGGTGACTCATGGGGGGCATGAGGCAAGGGTTACCATATATGCAAATTTTTAGAGGACACAGTTATGAAAAATACAGGCTGCAGGGCTGCATTGGTTCCAATGCAACCCTGCCACCTGTATTTCTCATAACGGTCCTCTAAAAATGTGCATATATGACCACCCTAATTTAATAGGCTGGGCTGGGGTTGGTGTGTATTTTATGACTGGTTTTATCTTTGTATTTTATATCCATTTCTCTCTTTTTTGCTGTTAGCCACCCTGAGCCTTTGGGGAAGGGTGGGACATAAATCTGAATGACAATGAACAATTAACACCTCAGACTCTAAGATAGCAGTGGAGCGCCTCTATGTAGGGGAGCCTTTTCTGTGAAGATGAAGAGGATTGCCCATTTCTTTGAAGGGACTGAAATGTAACTGTTTACAACAACCAGGGGCTCCTTCACTCTGGTGGGGGGCATAATTCTTCACCCAGCTTGAGGTAATTATAAGTCGCCTGGATAAACACCCTCCCCATTTGATGGTATCTCTTGGCCCATTGTGTTGGGGGAAATGGGATGTGGGGGCAGGTGTGTAAATGCCTTCCTGGTGTGAGAAGAGAAATAACCAAAGCTAACGCCATTTGCCTTTTTTATTCAGGTCTAGCGAGAATGTGGTTGCCGTGTTGGTCCCAAATGTTAAGAGATGGAGACGAAGTAGTTCAAATGATCTCTTTTATTGGACCAACTTGTGATGGTGAGAATGTGCAAGCTTTGGGGCCCCAGGGGATCCTTCCTTAGGCATGTAAGAAGTCAGAACTGAGGAAGGGCCCTCTGTTGCCCCAAAGCTTGCATAGTCTCACCAACAAAAATTGGTCCAATAAAAATGAGCATCCGAACTACTTTGGATACAGCCACACGAGCTGGATGGGACCGATCCCTCACGCGCCCCAGGGCAGGAAACTGCAGCGGCCACACATCAGGGCCAGCGAGGAGAGCAGGCCACTTGGTCCACACCCCTACGGGAAAACTGAGCAGGCAGGCCGCTATCGGGCGTCCTGCCACACGCCAGGCAGGCCAAGCTGTCAGCCAGACATGTGGGCGCCCGGCCTTGCCCCACGCACAGTCCCCCCGGCCCTCCCACCATCTCACCCTGGCCAGGATGTGGAGGCACAGGAATGGCGACTGCACCTGCACCGGTGGGCCTCACCACAGGGCGGGGCAACAAAGGGACCGGGCCCACAAGTGACAGTAACCCAATTTGGGCAGTTTTACCCCCGCCTTGGGAAATGCTGTGTCCCCAGCCTTTTTGAGAGGACACAGTGCATAGCAGCCAGCTGACCGCCCCAGGGTGGGGTGAACCTCTGGTGGCCACTGGGCATACAAGCCACTGCATCGTGTGGCAATGGTGCCCAAATTGTGGCTACCCTCTCGTGTGGCTGTACCTTTGTTTCCATCTCTTTGTATTCAAGGTGACCCAGTCCTGCTCCCCTGTTAGGTGAATCCATGCCCACTGCTTGACTTCGAAACTCCAAAAACTGAGTCTGAGTCAGTGCAGGGAAAGGGGACGGAGGTCGGCTCTAGGTCCCTGCTCCCCCTCCCCTGGCTCCTGCTGGCTGAGGAGGGGATAGGCCAGCGGGAGCCAAGGACGGGAGGGTGGGGGACCTAGCAGGGTGTTTAGAGGGCAGGGGGGCAGGGTGGGGTGCTTTACTTACCTTCCAGAGGCATTAGCAGGCCAGTGCCATTTTTGAAAAGGGCTGAGCATACTCAGAAAGGGCCATTTAGGGCCTTCTGAGCGAGGCCATGCATCGGTGCGGGGTCCTTCTGGAAAGTAAGTAACCCACCCTGACCCCTCTGCTAGGCCCCCTGCTTCCCATTCGTTACCCCAACACTGACCCTCCCCCCACTCCCGGCCTCGGAACGCAGCGAGTATTCGCTGAGGGAGAATACTTACGAGGGCTTTTAAAAATGATTTGGGGAAGCTCTAGTATATATTGCTCTCTGCTTCTGCATGCTGGGCAAAAGTGGATTTATTACAGATGGATGCACCGCTAAAGAGGCTATAGGAGTTAGACCTGGCATTCCTAGATTATTCATTAGTTCAGACTGCTTTAGTAATACTAAAAAGCCATCTACATATACAGTTTATACTTTGTAAAACCAAGACCGATTGCTAGACTGGCAATGAATGTCCCTCCCCCGCTAAATCTCCCTCGCGCTAAGTGCTTCTGACATGAGTGTTTGCGCCTAGGCAAACACATTAACATAACTGAAATGGCAGGATTGCTAGGAATCACGGTTCCAGCATGAGAAATGGAGCTGCAATGTTGTTCACTGGTGCTGTAATGCACAGCCACAAGAACAGAGAAAGTGACCGTTTGACTTTTTAAAGGGAAAAACTGGGGGAAAGGCAAAAAGCTTTGCAGTGGCAATAGCTCTAAATCCCTCTTGTTGCTAATTCAGGAAGGGGAAACAACTTTTTCACTCTGGTTTTGTAAGAGACCGTTATTGGATTAATCCACTTCCTTCTAGAGATATTTTGAATTGGGTGCAACTCAAAAACTAGTCCTAGGCTAATCTAGCATGCTGGGAAATGTAGTCCCAGCCACTGTCAGCGCCATTTTGAAAACGGCAGCTGGTCTGCACATGCACAAAATGTCTGCTGTGCATCTGTAACCCACATCCTGGTTGAGGGTGTCTCTTTAAGATCCTAGAGAAAGGAGGGGCACACTCCACATCTGATTTAGGGAGTTGCTCATGCTCATGGAGCCTTGTCTGGAGGAAGTTCTAGGCTTTTTTGGAATGCTACTCTAGGGGGCTATCTAGTAACGATTAGACTGCAGCCATTAAGGGTTCAGAGTGAGAAGGAGAAGACGCCATTTTGAGAGGAGGCAGCAGAGTACTGCATTTCTGTATCTGCTAGGCCCTGATCAGCTTTTATCGGGTCAGTTCTTGCCTAAAAGGGTCACAGAGTTGGTTATGCTAACTAAAACTAATTGTCATGGTGGGGACGGGTCAATGTAGTTCAAGTGTATTATTTTAATCGTTCTGTTCTGTGGCAGGGCTTTTGGGATTTCATTCCTTCCTTTTGAACCTCGACTGTTTACTTGGACTGTCTGGAATCCAGTAGCATCATTGGAGCACCAGTTTCTTGGGAAGGCTGCCTTGAGATAAGACTGCACCCTTCAGGATAATCCTGAACCTCAGCTAAAAAGGAGCAAGAAATAAACTGAAGCACTGCATTTCAAGTACAAAAATAATATGAGTACCAGCCTGGAGACAGGGGTTCCGATTATCAGGTGTGTTGTTACAACACTGTTGTTGTGGATGGTTGAATCATTACCTCCTGAAGGGCTGGATCCTGGCCCTCCTATGCCCTCATCAGGGTGGTGGACCAGTTAGGTCGGGCTGCCCCTGGAACCTGATGGATCTGATTGGTTTCCAGAACTGACTGGGGGTATATCCACTGACTTTGGCGGCTGCTGTCGATGACCTGGTTGCCTTGTGGAAAGACATTTTGATCATGGCCATCAACACGGTTGCACCCAGTCTTCCACTCCCACCGCTTTCTCAGCACATGGCTACCTGGTATACGGAGGACCTGAGTTGGTTGAAACAGGAGGGTAGGCGGTTAGAGCACAGGTAGCGCTCGACTTGGGCTGAACCCAACCAATTGTGATATAAATTGTTTAGACTATGCCGTGGCTGTGATGGCATTGAAAAAAGCTTTCTTCTCCACTATCATAGCATCTGCAAAGTCTCTTCCAGAAGAGCTGTTCCAGGTGGTGAGGGGCCTAGTTAACCCAGCCTGTCTCCGCCAAGAAATGGGAGTCATCCATAGCTTGCTGTGACATTTTTATTAATTACTTTGTAGACAAAATTGCTCCTATTCACTACAACTTGGCCACTGCAATTTCCAACTGCATAGTCAAATTTTTGGGTTATGGAAGCTCAGTCGTGTCCTGTTTCTTTCGATTGGTTTCAATCACCCACCGATGCTGGGGAGGTTCTTGGGGTGATGAGAGCCAAGAGTTGTGGATTAGATCCTTGCCCGTCCTGCGTGGTGAAAGCCATCTGGGAGATGTTGGGGCCACTGTTGACTAATGTGGTCAACACCTTCCTATGGGAGGGTAGGGTGTTGGGCACCCTTAAAACTTTGGTGGTCCACTTAAGAAACCATCTTTGGACACGGATTTCTGGCCAGATATCAGCCTGTCTCTAACCTTCCCTTTTTAGGGAAGGTTGTTGAACGAGTGGTTGCCCATCAGCTAAAGGTTCATCTCAATGCTGTCGGATTCCTGGACCCATTTCAGTCAGGTTTTTGTCCTGGGTATGGCACGGAGAATGCGCTTGTGGCTTTGGTCGATGATCTGCGCATTGAGATGGACAAGGGGAATTCTACCTTGTTGATTTTATTAGCTCTTTCAACGGCCTTTTGATACAGTTGATCATGAGGTGTTGTTGACATGACTGTGGGACCTGGCAGGGGTGCACGGGACTGCTCTTGAGTGGTTCTGTTCTTTCCTGTCAAGGAGGTCCCAGTGGGTGGTGATGGGCGATTGCTCATTGTCCCTTTGGAACCTTCTTTGTGCTGTGCTACAGGGATCCAAACAATGTGTTCACAATGCTGGGTACTAAGCTAGGAGTTACCACTCAGGAAAAGGATCTGGGGGTGGTTGTGGACAATACAATGAAATCCACAGCACAGTGCGCAGCAGCAGTCAAAAAGCAAACAGAATGTTAGGAATTATTCAGAAGGGGATAGAGAATAAAACTGAGGAGGTCATAATGCCTCTATACAAATTAATGGTACGACCGCACCTTGAATACTGTGTGCAGTTCTGGTCGCCCCATCTCAAAAAAGACATAGCTGAACTAGAAAAGGTACAGAGAGGGGCAACAAAAATGATCAAGGGCATGGAAGGGCTCCCGTATGAGGAGAGGCTTGGTAGGTTGGGGCTCTTCAGCTTGGAGAAGAGATGACTGAGAGGAGATATGATAGAGGTCTAATAAAATCATGAGTGGTGTGGAACTAATAAACAAGGAGCAGTTATTTACCCTCTCAGCTAGAACTAGGGGACACTTCATGAAACTCATGGGTGGCAAGTTTAAAACAAATAAAAGAAAATATTTTTTCACTCAGCATATAATTGGGTTGTGGAATCTACTGCTAGAGGCGGTGGTAAGGGCCAGTACTATAGCTGAGTTTAAAAGAGGTCTGGACAAGTTTTTGGAAGATAGGTCCATTAGCAGCTATTAGCCAGACAGGATCAGGGAACATGTCGGGAGCTGAGGGAAAACAACAGGGAATGGATCCCACATTGTGACCTGTTGGGTGCTTCTCCCAAGCCAGCGTGATTGGCCGCTGTCGGAGACAGGATGCTGGGCTAGATGGACCATTGGTCCGACCCAGTATGGCACTTCTTATGTTCTTATAGAAAATTAAAGCTTGTCCCTGAGATGTGCCTTTTTTTTCTTTGTTCTTCTAAATTTGTCCACTACTATACAAGTTATTTTAATGTGTAAAACTTGAAACGTTAACCAATGGAGAGTGGTTAACGACAAGCATTCTCAATGGCCGTATGGAAGCTGCATCTGCCATTTAGAGCATTCAAACTTGAACAATGGAATCCAGCATAGCTAAAGAAAAAGCACGGCAGACAAGGGGTGTGCATGTCATTTTTGTTATTACAATAACGATAACGAAAATTGTCATTTTCATGATTGTTATTGCAAGAACGAAAATGACAAATAATAATAACAAAAATAGAAATGAAAACAACTTTTTGTTTTTGAAATATAGGGGGAAAACTGAAAACCGTATTTCCGGCTATATATTTTTTGATTCTTATTCAATTCTCATTAAATTTGGGATGATTGTACCCCCAATGGACGGCACTATGTACCAAGTTTGATACGATTGGATAAAGGGAACTGATTTTAGAAGCAATTGAACGTTGTGATTTTAAGAAAAGCTCCATACACATTCATGGCTACAACTTCTTTATCTTCCATCCAATGTGCATGAAACCTGTGAATATTAAGTCTCTCCACAAGTTTAACATTTCTGCCAATTTTCAGAAAGATTGGATAAAGGGTCCTGAGTTAAGGGTTCAAGTTAAGACATTAACTTGAAAATACATTTCCAGCTGTAACATTTTTATATTCTATCCTGTTTACAAGGCATTTGGCAGGAATGTATCTTATATCTTCCCAGTCATCTCTGACAAACTACAGGACAATTTGATAAAGGGGCTCAATTTTATATGCAATTGAAGCTGTCCCCTGGAAGACAGTTATTCAGATAAATAGCAGCACATGCAGTGCCAGTCAGAGGCAGGCACCTAGCATGGCAGAAGGAGAGAGGCTGTAGGAGGGAGGATGTGGAACAACCCAAAAGACTGGCAGACACATTCACTGACCAATTACTGCATGCTTCTAGCTTTACAGGACCAATTGGTGGTGGCTTCGAGGTGGGCATAGGGGGCGGCCCTCAGGTGGGCATAGAAGGGACATAAATGGGACTTTGGGGATAGCATCCCAGCAGAAGACATAGTTTACACATCCAGGCTGGCCAATTATCATCACAATTACATCCTGCAGCACTGTGACAGAGGACATAAGAGAATCTCTATTGGCTCTTTCCTAAACAGCTGCTTCTGACTTCCCAGTAACAAGTGGGGGAGAGATGTTGGGATGGTCACAGCACAGAATGAGGATATTTGGTTGACATTTCTGCTGGCCAAATGGCATCACAAACCGATCTTATACCACAGTGACACATAAGAGAATCCCTGGCATAGGCTCCTTCTCTGCATATGCTGTGCAGACATATAAAATTTTGACCCCTTATCACATCTTTCTTGTATTTGGCAGAGATAATTGTGAAAGTGTGATATACAGCTCTGCCACAGTTCATGTACACTGGGTGGACTACAAAGATGTTACAGTCATACATACAGTTATAAGTTAATTGCTTATACCATCAGGACCCTTTAGCCAATCATTCTGAAATTTGGCAGAGATAGTAAATATGGGAAGGGGTATACACATGCCAAGTTTCATCTACATTAAATTTGAGACAAAGAAGTTACAGCTAAGAATGTATATGAAGATGCTTGCAAAATAATATGATTCAAGTGCTTATAAAATTGGATTCCTTTATCCAACCTTTTTGTAATTTGGTAAGCCTAATGCCTTCCAGTGGAGGTACAGTCCCTCCATGTTTCAGCCAAATATAATGAAAAACAAAAATGTTACAGCTGAAAATGTGTTTTAAACCACATTTGAAAATGTTTCCATTTAAACCAATGGAAAATGAAAGCAAAAACAAAAATGAAAATTTGATATTTGTGAAAATGAAAATGACAGGTTTAAATAACTAAAACAAAAAAATGACAATGACATGGGCCCCTGGTGCACACCTCTAGTGCAGACAGGCCTTGAAATAGACATGCAATTAACATGAAAGCAGCTGGGAAGTCAAGGAGCTGCCGCTTGGAGCTGCTTGTGAGTGGATTGTGCCTTGGAGGCTCACTTGAGCCCAGGCTGCTGTGTGGCTGTTAGACAGGAGCCCTAGTGGGACCCCACAAGCTGTAAGAAGCAGTGGGGGGCAGTGACATCCCAAAATGAAGCAGAGACAGGCTTGGAAGTGACAGTCCCATTATATTCTATTCTTCACTCAAGCTCCACACGGATCCATGTGGGCCAAGAGGAGTGCACTAGTGCTGCTGGACAGGGACGCCCCTTCCCCTCAGTCTGGGTGGGATTAGCAACTGGGGAGGCCCTGCCTGTCCTCTCTGGTGCTGCTGCCTCTCTCTCCAGCTGCCACTAGTGCGCTGAGTTGCCAAATTCAGCCCTTTTGCTTCCAGCTTGTTTATGGCCTGTGCGCCGGGAGCAGAGGCGCTTCCCAGTCAGGTGGTGCTGGGGGCTAAGGGAGAGTGAGTGAGGGCTGGGGGGGAGGGGTTCACTTCAAAGGATTTTCAAGGTAGCTTGGGGGTTAGCCCCCCTTCCCAATGTTCTTTTTCTGCAATTTTGCCCACCCCCTCCTGCTGTTCCTTCCCTGTGTTGGTGGGGAGGGGGAACCTGCGGGAGGAAAGTTGGGGAGGCTAGACAGGGGGCACTCTGTGGGGGATATTGGGGTGGTGGTGGGTGGATCTGTGGGACGGAAGGGGTGAGGGGGCAGCACACTGTGTGTGGGAAGCTAAGGGGAAAGCGAGGTTGCTGATAAGGCATGTGTGCAGGTAGGAGGGCAAATTATGTAAATTATGCAAATTAGGCTCACACGAAGACGTTGCACATGGCCCCACAAACCATGGGGCCAGCCCTGCCTACGAATATCTAAAGACGCACTTAAAGCTTGTTGAAGTTTTCTTTTAATGCCATGAGCCTGTCTTTAAAAAAATGTGCTGAAACAAAATATCTTTCTGAGTCAGAATAACAATACTCAATTGTGTAAATTCTTGGGAAAGATCTTGTCCACTCTAGTTGGTTTCTCGTAATTACAAAGTTGCAGATTTTCCGGTTTTTTGGGAGCTTTTCAAGTGAAAGGGACCCAGTACTGGTAAATTACTCTGCTGACCTTACCCAAGGTCGTCAATAACAGGGCTGAGTAAAGGAAGCCACTGAAAATATTTCCTGACTGCCCCTGCTGCTCTAGAGGAGGGTCTACTTCTGCTAAGAGTGTGTAGACCCAGTCAAAGAGAGACAAAAATACAGTCAGAGGAGGGGAACTGCAGAGAAACAGTGGGAGGATCAACTTGGCATTTTGTTGCCTTTCAAAAGAAAATACTAGGGCTACAACAAGCAGCTAAATTGCTGCTTACAAGAAATTTTGCCCTACCGGGAACCGGGATCAATTTCCTGACTATTTCCCAATATGATGCAATTTCTCGATTCTCACAATATTGCAAGATGGTGGGCCAGATCCCCTGGTCTGCGAATTCCATATGCAGCCGCATGCACAGCTGAGTACGCAGCTGCGTAGCACCTGCACACATCTACATTGCTGGCACATTTTGTTGCACAGAAACCGTGCGCATGCGTGCTGGTGCAGCTTGTGCATGGGGACGCGCAGGCCATGGGATCGCAGCCGCTGTCCCAATTTACCATTTACCACATCCCATGTACTGTTCATTTACTACGTACTTACCACATTGCTGAGGGTGCCACTTTACTTCTGGGTTTGTTGTTTCTGCATTTCTGTCAGCCAATCACTGTGCGAATAGCCCACCCCTTAACTTCCTGCCCAGTGCCCCTTAACCTTCACTCCAGTGCTTCCAATCAGAATTGTTGTTCTATGTTGCTCCCTTTGCTTTGACCAATCTGCAACTGGATTACAGATTAGTAAAGGAATGTGCGCAGTGTGTACCAATCAATGTGTGACAAGGAAGTACATGGGACAATGGAGTGCAAGAAACGCGGTATTGTATCACTGTCGGTATTCCCTCTTGGGATTGGAAATGGATGGCAAAGTGGAAAATGGAATCCTGGTAAGCAGAAAGTCAGTAAACTGAGAAATGAAATGTTGGTCAAGACACCAAGTACTGAGAAGTTCTCAATTTGACTGAGATGGTATCAGGAACTGGGATTTTGACGAGATTTCCTGTTTTGACAAAATCTCATTTCAGCCCTAGAAAATACCATAAAAGGGATAAGCAGTCCCATTTGAGAAACATCAACTGACTCTCATCCAACTTCTCTAAACCCAGATCTGGCTGCTGTTGTGTCCTGGAAAAATACTTTGTTTCAGCATATTTTTTTAAGGTTCTCTCTCTCTCTCTCTCAATTCGTATCCTGTCATCTCATTCATATCTCTCTCCATTGCTGGGCACATGAATAGCTCAATCTACGGTAAAGGGTTATCCCAGGAGTTGATGAACCATAAAATGTTCTATAGTCTCTATCTCACCAGTGTCACAAATAGGCAGCTCATGTAGATAGCCCAACTTTCTCATCTTGTTCTTTGACCTACTCACCCTTGCTCAAAGGCCGTTTAGACTTCTCCAAATTGGCCAGCTCAATTTTGTCCCTGCTGGAAGATTTTCATAAACATCCACATGCATTTTTACATCCTTGCCAAAAGCATCAAGCTGTGTTGTGTTTGCCATATTTGCAGTCGAGTGGCTGCTGCTGCTGGAGATAATTCCAGTGATGAGGAAGCTGCTTTGTGATTTTAGGCAGCTAGCAGCTGCAACCTGGCTGTCTAGTGAGGGGTCTAGGGTCTTTGGCTTGCCATGACCTTTCCATTCTACTTAGGACTGTTCTGCAGATACCTGGTGGGGCGATTCCAGCAAGCACCTGTAGGTGGTTCACATTTGTTGGTTTTAAGCATCCAGCAGCTGTCGTTCAATACAGGACCCAGTTTTTTTTAGCATGAGCGGATCTCTTCTGTACTGGGCATGCTGTATAACAGTGCAAGTGTGGTAGTTCATAAAGGCAGACTGATGGCATTAAAGGACAACTGGGTGAATGAGTCATGTTTATAACATAAAACAAAGGGGAGGAAAATCGGGTTCATAAACCAAATCCAGCTCATGGCGGTATTTTATTTGCTCCCTTTTGAATTCACGGATCCAGTCCCGGCCCTTCAAACGCTGAAAGAGTGAGTGCAGAGGAAGGGAACAGAGATAAGAGCCTGCACTCAAGGACAGGGGCTGGATTCATGGCACAGATCCAGGATCAGGAGCTTCCCCTTCCTTCCCCCATCCTGAACAGAGCCCTAAAGCGGAACAACTAAGATATCAGGGAAACAGCTGCTACTGCAGGTGGGGAGAGGTGTCTACTGTCCTCTCTACCAATGGCCTCTCTCCAGTTTATTGTTCTGGCTTGAGGAGAGGTCGGTTGGTGCCTGCTATAAAACAAAGGCTCCTGGATATAGGAGCACAAGAGGTGCTCTCTAGGGTTTCTGAAAACAAAATTGCACCTTGGTACACCTAAGTTAGATCATCTTTTTTTCTAGAATCATATTTACTTTGTTTAACAGATTTTTCTATGCACGGATGCTGACTCTGGTGCATTCCCAGAATTTTGAATCGGCTATTACCATCGGCAGAGCCCAACGGGTTGATTTTTACAAGTGATCATGTTCTTGCTCTCCAGACGATATAGAGACATGGGAGCATATCCTGTTCATTTGCCCCCATTACGAAAATCTAAGATGGAGTTGGATAACACCCTTATTAGGAACCCAGGTGTCTTTCCCCACAGACCTCAAGGTGTCGGTTTTGTTGACTTCAAATGAGCCTTTTGTAATGAAATTGGTGGCTCTTCATTTTATGTTAGCCCTCCGTGAAGAGGGCTTTTCTTGTAATCTTCTTTGTTATATATATATCTTTATATTTATATTCTGTTTTATGGCAAATAGCTGCAAATAGATGATGATGATGATGCACACCCCTTAAGCACTTCCTCTCACAACTCCTACATGGTCCGTAGAACTTGTACTAATGTTCAAATTGACCAGTGGGAGGGAAAAGGTTCCCCATCTCTGCTGTTGGAAAATGTCCCCTAAGGGGCCTATTCCACTTCACCTCTCGCTTCACCTCTTGTGTTAAGCTCCAGGATTCTTACATAATCCAAACCTGTTCACCCATCCCTAACCGTTCATTTCCCACGGCCATCAGATGTGCTGCTGTCTCCATAAAAATGAAATTGGGTGTCTGCACACAGCATGGAGCCCTCACTTCCAGCCAGCCAGCCATGACACAGAGACGTGAAGCAGCCAAAAGCCATGAAACTTGAAGGGATCCTTGTACATCAACTTTTTGGAGGGGTGGGGAGGGTTGGTGTCTGCTGCAGCTGATAGAGCTCAGCTGTGGTGGTGGTGGTGTAGGAGCCACGGAAACAGGAAGACAACTGAAGCAGAGAGAAGGCAAGCCACGGTTGCAACGTCTTTAGGGTTTCTCTCTCTTTTCTGTAGGAATAAGCTATGCATCGGGGTGAAAACACAGGGAGAAGGGGTGCAGGGGACATGAACCCCTGAGTTGGGCTGTAGGATACAGTGTTTTGGCACCTTGTAACCTGTGGCTAGGGTTGCCATCTTTCTGGGTTTTGAACCCGAGTCTCTGGGCTCTAGGAGAAGCAAGGGTATGGTTAGAATAGAGACAGGGGGTGCAGCTACCCCAGGGCCCACAAGCCTGAGGGGTCCATGCTCCCTGCTCCCACTAGGAGGGGAGCAGAAGGGGCTCCATTCCATCTTTTGCACCAGGGCTTATTCCAATCTAATTCCGCCCTTGAGGGGAAGCCCTGATTTCTCCCGGGTAGTAGCCACAGGTGCCTGTGAGTAACCTAGAAAACTGGGGATCTCTCCCCCGCCCCACCTCATCATCACCCTTCCCCATATCAGAAACAGGAGCCCCAGCATTTCTGTACAGACCCCCCCCCTCCCCCCCTGTTCACACCACGTTCTGTTCACACCATCAGGTAAGTTGAGGCTGTTGATCAAGGGGAACAGTCTTGGAACTTTAACTCCCATGCCTGCCTCTCTTCAGATGAGCTCAGCTGTGAATTAACAGCCACCATTTCCCAAGTACCCATCCTTGTTAAGAGAGGTAATAATAACCAGGGCTGGCCTTAGAATTTGCAGGGCCCAAGGTGAAGATAATATTCGAGGCTTCTGTGGCCCCGCAACCAGGGCCCTGCCCCTCTAGAGATGGTCATGTATGGGACTCTCGTGGGAGGAAGTGGGGGCTCTGGGCCTTGCCCTAGTGAAATAGGGTGGGGTGCACCATGGGGATCCCAGAAGTGGAGAAAATAGCCGTTTCCGGGACGGTTGCCCTATTGGAAGGATGGACCTGGTAATAAGCTCCCCTTTTGCCCTGCTCCAATTCCCTCTAGTTGTGTGAACACCAGTGTGGTAGTAACAAGCTAAGGGGTTATTGCCCCTTATCACCTGCTTGTGTGAACCAGGAGAGGGCTGTGAGAACGTGCCCTAGGGGTGGTTCACCGTGCAGGGTTGAGAGAAACCGGGTTGTGCTGCAAAACCTCTTTTCTTAAGGCCTCCCTGTCCCCCCAGGGATGTAGTAGGGTCTGTGATCTGTGTTAATTTTCACCATGGCAGGGAAATGTGAGAAAATGCTCCCGGTTGCACAGAGGATGAAATCCTGGCCCCCACTGAACTCTTTCACGTGCTGTGTCCCTTCTCTAACAATCTATCCATGTGGGTTACTGAGGTCTGGAAGCCGGCTTTCCTTTCGTTTACTTTGCATTGTCCTCAGTTGACAGGCCGGCACTTGCAAGCAAAGCCACGCCCCAAATAAAGAGCATATGATATCACCGAACGTATGCCGCTGTGGAGCTAGCTTTGCAGTCGAAACGCTGACCTTGTTTGCTCTTGGGCTGCCTAAGCCACTGCCTGCCCTCTGGCAGGGATTAATTAATTCCCTTATTGATGGAGCGCAGCAAGAGTCTTAAAATCATGACAACAGGCAAGGAGCCATCAGTGCCATATTATAAAACAATTTGAAATGAGAACAGGGGAATTAACGTCCAGAATGGGCTTGTTGACAGACTATACTGTGGCACGGTACTGGGGACCCTAGCCTGTGCAGGGCTGGCAGCAGCTGTCAAATGTTTGGTCTGAAAAACTGGAAGACGAATTAGCCTCCAATTAATGCTGGAGCAGGAGATCTGGATTAGAACCATCTTGCATCGATGCTAAGTAGCTGCAGATGCAGTTTAGAGCCCTGCTCCAGCATAGATGACTGGCAACTGTCAATAGGGGGGGACGCGGGGAGTACAGGACTTGGAGCGGAGCAGGGGTTCTATAGGGCTTCTGAAAATCTGAGGATGCCCGCTGTGTCCCCCTACAAGTGACCTATTGTCAGGCCCTGCCCCAGCCATCTGTGGGGGTGAGGCCGATGTCAGCGCCCCCGACAGGCTCACGGCGGAGTTCAGGGACAAGAGGCTGAGGCGACAGGGGTTGGACTGGCAGGCCCCGCCCTGTGCTCGGCCGGCAGCACAAGGGAGCGTCCCCGAGGTGCTCAGGCTGAGCACAGTGAGGTGGGGCCACCGGTGGCCTTGGGGCGCTCAGCGCGCCTGCACACAAGACAGGGCGGCGTTCCCAGAGCGTAAGAAGGCAGCCGGCCGTCAGTAGCGCTGCCTGTGATCAGCACTGCTGTGAGAAACTGGCCATCAGTGAGTGTGTGTATTGTATTGAGAACCTTGGACTATTTGACAGCGATTTAGAGTGGGTGGGGCTGTGCTGAGTGAATTATAGTGTGTGTGGCCGTGTGGAGTGCTTGGTGCAGGCGTCCTTGCTTCCCCTCTGAAACCTGGGCCCCTCCGCGCTCCAACTTCCCCGGTGGGATTGTGCCTTATCGTCTTACCTCCCCTTTCCCCCTTGAATCCTTCCCCCTGGTCCTCACTCGCCACGTCACTTTATTCCCCGGGGTGTGTCAGTGTGGGTGTTTGCATAGTACGTGGTGGGGTGTCTGTGGAGTGGGGTGCAAGAGCCCCAAACTTAGCACTACTGATCACCTTCCCGGTGATGATCTGGCCTTCTCCCGCGCGGGAGTTCCAGGGCCACACAAGATCCTGAGGGATTGCTACCCCTCCATCTGGGGGCTGAGCTTGGAGGGTGAGTGTCTGGTAGCCTCCTACTCCTCCTTTCCCCCTTCCATACCTCCCCCCTACCTCACACCTAGGTGCTCTGGCGCAAATGTCAGGGCCAAGGTCAGTCCAAGCTCAACTGCATCAAGACCAACCTGATCCCCATCCTGACACAGCTGGCCTCTCTTGTGCTCATTCCCAGTGTTACAGCGGTGACCCCCGCCCCCCAGAACACTGTGACGGAACACCGTGACTCCACCGGTTTTCTAACATAGTCCTGACCCCCACAACACCAGAGCACTCCATCAGGTGGGGGAAATGTCAGGAAAAGAGCACCGCTATGGCATTCCCCCATCAACTTCCCGATGTGCCACTCAGCCGTGCAGAGTGCTGTGATGTCGCAACACTCCAGAGCAGCGCCTCTCGCCCACAGGGGAGCCTGACCTTGCCGGAGGGCTCCTGCAGTGAGCCAGATCACGGGACCATCGGTCCAGTACGCGGGGACTAGTAGCCAATGCAGCCCTGCAACCTGTATTTCTCATAAGTGTTCTCTAAAATTTGCATAGCTGGGAGCCCTACCCCTTTCCTGGCGCTTCCTAACCTGGAGGCAGCCTCTCAAACTCCCTTCTCTCGCCAGGATTCTCTGGTGGTCTCTCCTCTTCAGCTAAGCCCTGGGCTTTCTATACTAGGGGGTGGTGTGTGTCTGCTGCTCTAATTCTGCTCCAGCTGCCAACAAGGAGCTATCCCTTTGCAACTTAAAATTCCCTTCAGCTGGAGCGTATTGGTCGGGAGAAGGGGAACGGAGGACATTAATCCCTTCAGGGGCCAGCTCAGACTGCGCCAGGCTAATCAGGGTTGGGGGAGCCAGGGATGATGCCAAGAGGTAGCAAGTCTTCCCCCCTCAATATTTCCTGCTCCATCTTCCACTACCCTACGCACTGGAGAAGTTGAGTAGCTTTGTACTCTGGGTAGCAAAATTCTTGCTCCCTGAACAATAGTCTTGGCCGCCCATTGCTCCCCCAAACGAATTATTGTAGGATGCCCCCTGCAGGCAGCCCACAAGGAGCACAGCCTCTCCTGGCTTCTCCCATGAAGGGTTGTTGGGTGAAGCAGATTTGCATGGCAAGCAAACCCATGCTGAGCAACTTTGCACAAACGTTCTTCCCGCAGTGCCCTTCCCCACAAGCCAACCAGGTTGTGTTCAACATTGCCCCCAAGCCGCATGGATTCTGCAATTTCTCCCCTCGGATTCTGCAACAAGAAAACCCAGATTTTGTCAAGATTCCACAAGCAGAATAAATGATGCAAATTAATACAAATTAGGTAAATTTGGAATGCAAATGAATTTCCCAGCATGCCACTGCATCAGTTTTGGACATTTTATGTAGTGAAAAACCTCATGAAATACCAGACACACCAGTCAGTTCTCTCAGTGGTTATGGGCTACTCCTTTTCAGGATGCATAAAACATTAATCTGTAAAAAAGAAAAAAAAAAGTTTTATATTCCGCTGGAGAGAGGCAGGGTGGTCCAGTAGTTGGGTTGCTAGCTGGAAAATACTAGGGTTTGTTAACCTGCTCTAACAAGCTCTGGGGTGGGAAGCAGGGCTTGTGGGGCAGGGTTGGGCCCTAGCAATTCAATTTTTAAAAAAACAAACAAACTAAACATTGGCAACATCACAGAATTTCCAGAATTCTCCGGGCCCTGCGCGTGTTGTCCCCCACCTGGGGAATGTCCTGTGAACGAGAATATTTTGTTAAGTCAGAAGAACTGTGCACAAGGAAACAGCTTTGCAATGGTGTTAGCGTTTGTGTAAAGACGTGAGCTGTGCAGCTGGGGTAAATCCATGCAGCTCCATGGAGGCCAAATGAGATTTATTTCATGGGCAATGTTAGACACTGAGATCAATCCCAGCCAAAAGACTTAGGTTTCTGCCACAACACAGACTCTCACATATCCGTACCCCTCTCACATCTGGAAAAGTATTTTATTTCCTCAGCTGTCCAGCGACAGGTGGGTTTACTATATTTTCAGGCAGCAGTAGCTGCCTGAAACTTAAATACATAGCCACTGTTCATTATAAACAGGAGACTGCTGAAGCCCTGATTTTGAGGAAACCGCTTGACCTACATTTCTGAAAATGTAACCATGGCTGTAAGTTGTGATATCCACAAAGTTTGAAAAAGATCCATTAGGAAAATAAAATGTTATAACTGCTTAAGCGTTAATTGGTTGTGGTCAAAATGCACACCATCCTCACATATTTGAATCATTAATATCTCCTCCCCCTGGATGAGTGGAGCCCCCAAACTTCACAG
>QEPC01005636.1:1800128-1812939 GCA_003113815.1 Sphenodon punctatus | reverse complement strand
CCTCCCTCCTGAACACACCTAGTCTTAGGACTTAGCATAGATGTAGGCCTTTCCTATCCTACATGTATTTCCTAATAAAGCTACTTAAGCTTAAGTATGCTTCCTGCCTGCTTATTGATGATCAGCTACTCACACTCATCTGTAAACTCTGCATTGGGCAAGTGGATGCAATGATCTCACAGTCCTTGCATTTCCAACAGGATGAAAGCAGGACTGTGAGGGATCCAGGAAACTGATGCCACTCAGATGCTCCTGCAACTGCCGAGTCACAACCCCTTCAATAATCTTCCCTAAAAAGGGAAGATTAGAGACAGGTCGATAACTGGCGAGGGCATCAATGTCAAGCAATGGTTTCTTGAGCAGAGGTCGCACCACGACTTCCTTGAGGCAGCTCGGCACTCTGCCCTCCTGAAGGGAGGCATTTACCACCCCCGCCAGCAACGGCCCTAACATCTTCCAGCTGGCCTTAACCAGTCAGGATGGGCACAGATCCAGTTCGCAAAAGGTGGCTCTGGATCCACGCAGAAGTGGCAGAAAGGCCTAAGGCAGGCTGTGGAGGCCGCCCCACCCACTCCCACCTCTGGCACATCGGCTGGCCTGAGACCGGCCGCTCCCCAAATACTACCACTTGGCCCGCGACCATTGTATTTCTTGGAGGAGCACTGCTGAGGCATGCTGTTGAGAGCACAGGAGGTGGAGGGAAGTTGGTCGCGCATGCAAGCGGCTTTTTCTTGAACGCAGAGAAGCCAGGGAAAGCAGAGGCTCTAGTGGTGTAACTGGTTAGTGTGTGGTCCTTATACAGCAGTGCTGGGATTGAGCAATGCTATGGGTGTGAGTTCAGACCTCACTTGGAGCACTAGACTTAATTTAAGCAGCTGGGAAGGGAAGAGAGACTGGTGCTGGAAAAATGAGGTGCAAAAGGGTGAGTATCAGGAAGCTGAGACCTTTTCCTTCTTGTTTTCCTTTGGGTGGGAGGTTGTGGTCTTGTGCAAGGTGTGAGAGTGGAGGAATTTGGGTGGCTGTGGGAGGGCAGGATGAGCCTGGTGCTGGTGGAGAAAAGGCATGCTGACAGACACACCCAGGGAGGTGATGTTGGCTATTGCACGTAGGGGAGGCACTCTCTTCCCCCTGGCCAAACCTGACTCTGGTAGGACTTGAACCCAGAATCTTTGGATGCCTTTCCCAAGCTAGGAGTCCGATGAGCTCTCCTTTGTGCCACAGAGCCCAGGGCAGGGAACCTTTGTGGAAGAGCTCCGTTCTGGAAACTCCGCACCTTTCTCTGAGCCTTTCACCTTCCCAGTCAAGGGATTATTATTATTATTATTATTAACAAACATATATATAGCGCCAGCAGTGTACCTGGCACTTTACAAAGTAATAAAATAGACACGGTCCCTGCCCCCAGGGCTTACAATCTGAGAGACAGGAGCTGGGGGAGAGACTTAGGAAGGGGAACAGAGGGAGAGACAAGGGGTCTAACATTCATGAAGATGCGAGGTCTCAAGTGCACGTACTTGGCTTGGTTACGATGAGAATGACAGCAGGCAGGTCCATGTTGCAAGGATAAGGGTAAACCGATCGTAGGTATAGGAATAGTGGCTCAGCAGGATAAAGAGTCAGACAGAGCAGAGCGAAAGAGGTGAGTTTTAAGGAGAGATTTGAAGGTATGAAGGGAGGGGGCAAGACGGATGTGGATGGAGGGAGTTCATCTGAAATGCAGTATCTCCAGCTGTTATCAGTTAAAAAAATTATTGCTTCATACTTGGTGCAATCTCTGATATAATCCTATATGTAGGACGTTTTAGAGATTGCACCTGTGCTTCAGCGCTAAGCATGACGGGCAAGCGGCTTTTGCTCAAGTTAGGGAGGGTTTGCCATCCCTAAGATCATTCAGCCCCGGATCGTCCCCTGATCGCTGTTGCGTGTGAGTGAGACACTCTGAGTTCCAGTCCCACTTTAAACTCGGATCTGACAAATAGCTCAGATCTAAAGCGCTGTAACGTGCTCTTTGTGGGGCTACCCTTGGTGACGGTCCAGAGACTGCAGCTTGTGCAGAATGCGGCAGCCTGTCTTGACAGGGACAGGTCGTCGGGAGCGTATAACACCGGTGCTCCGTTCGTTGCACTGCCTGCCTATAGTCTTCCGGACCCAGGGGCAAGGTGTTGGGATTGACCTATAAAGCCCTACACTTACCCACGGGACCGCCTCACCCCCTGGATTCTGGCTCGGCCCCTGCGGTCTGCTGGGGACGCCTTCCTTGAGGTCTCCCGAGTCTCTCGGTTGGTAACCATGGGGAGAGTGTTCTCGGTGGCTGGTCCACGGCTGTGGAACTCCCTCCTGGTGACAATTTGTCTGGTCCCACCTCTCCCCAACAATGTAAGAGCTGGAGGGGGTGGGTTGGGGATGGGGTTATAACTCCTTTTAGTGGTATTTTAAATGTATTTATCATGTCTTAAATGATGTTATATTTTATTGTTTTTGATTATGTTTTTATGTTGTACGCTGCCCCAAGCTGCCTTTGTGCTGGAGGGTGCAGGATATCAAATCCATGTAATGAAATAAATAATAACTAAGGCGGGGCTGGAAACTGGCGTGCCTCACTCCCACGCAACAGCGATCTGGGGATCATCTGGAGCGGTTTGTACAGTTTCCGGGGGCCTGCAGACATCGGAGTTAGCAGAGTTACACCCATAGGTTTATTCAGCCTCTTCTAAAAAACCTCCAATGATGACAAATCCACAGCTTCCCTGGGTGGCCTGTTCCATTGCCCCACTGCCCTTACAGTTAGGATTTTTTGCCGGAGGTTCAATCTAAATCTTGCAGCTTGTACCCAGCGTCTCTTTCCCGCCTCCATAACAGGAGAGAACAATGGTTCTCCATCTTCTTTATAGCAGCCATTCAAATATTGGTAGGCTGTTACCATACCCCTCCCTCTTTAGTTTTCTTTTCTCCCTGCTACTTCTTGAGGACCCTTCCAGATCAATGAGTGTAGGAGGAGATAGGCAGGTTTGCCATGCCAAAATTATGATTGATGAACGTTCTCAATTACGTGGGAGCAGAATGCTACGGCAACCCCAAATGGCCACAGGTACAAAATAGGGCTGAATAAGCAGCCCAATTTGTTTCTTGCAAGTAAAGCTTGCAGACACAAGCACCGGGACCAAGATCTTGCTGAGTTCTTGGCGACAAACAAACATTAAAAAAAACCTCACTGACCAAGCACAAATGACCAGCACCCTTAACCAAAATGGTGACAATAGTGTTGCCACCATTTTGGTTAAGGGCAGCCTGGATCAGCAGGTGGAGGCGGTGGTAAAGGCGACTTTCTGCCAGCTGTATTTGGTACGGAGGCTGCGCCCATACATCTCCAAATCTGACTTGGCCACTTTGATCCATGCCTTCATCACCTCGAGGCTGGACATAAGGTGCTTTACGTGGGGCTTCCCCTGATTCTGGCCCGGAGGTTGCAGCTGGTGCAGAATGCGGCGGCCCGTCTCTTAACAGGGACGGGTCGACACGAGCACATGACATCTGTGCTGCATGCGCTGCACTGACTGCCTATAACGTACCGAGACAGATTCAAGGTGTTGACGTTGATCTATAAAGCCCTGTACGGTCTTGGCCCCGGATATCTCAGGGACCATCTCACCTTCCACGATTCGGGGCGACCCCTTCAGTTCACCAGGAGCGCTCTCTTGGAGGTCCCCCGCGTAAGGCGGGGGGCCACAATGGAGAGAGCGTTCACGGTGGCAGGACCACAGTTGTGGAACGCCCTCCCGGAGGAAGCCCGCCTGGCCCCAAGTCTGCTGGCCTTTTGGCAGGCCTGTAAGACATGGCTGTTCTCCCAGGCCTTCGGGGGTGGGGTGGGGTAGGGTGGGGGGGGTGTGTTAATTTTTAACTTGTTGAATTATTGTAATTTTAAATGGTGATTTTAAAGTGTTTTAGTTTATGTTGGAAGCCTCCCCGAGATGCCGTAGGCATGAGGGGGCGGCATATAAATATAACTAAATAACTAAGTAAATAAATAAATATGCATGTTCAATGTCTGCCTCGCTTCACCAAGATGGCAGTGATACTGTTGCCACCATTTTGGTTAAGGATGGTGGCCAATTTTCACAGGTGCAAATGCGGTCATTTTCAAATGCACATTTTTGTTATCACCGATAACTGAGTGAATTCGTCCTGGGATGAACCAACCACCAGGATTTCAACGAGAATGCTCACTTTTGCGAGCTCTCATTTCAGCCCTAGTACAGAACACTGGTCAGAAACAAACATGCTGAGGCAGTTTCTTCTCTCCTGATGTTGTAATATGAGACTTCTAGCCAATCCCTCAAAGAGCTCTATAAGTCCCATTGAAGCTGACCCAAGGCGGAAGATGTGGAAGCCGTTGAAGTCGCTGGGCATGTTTAAGCTTTGGAGAACTAAAAGTGATTCAGAGGGAGTGTTAGATCTGGTTAGTTTCCAAGAAAGGGAAAGGTTGCACTGAATGAAGGAAAGAGCATTAGGAAGGCTCAGAGGTTTGCAAAAATGAGGAGCTTGGTTACATCCTATCAGAATATCTGACCATTAAGCCACAACTCTGAGTGAACTCCTGTTATTGCTAATATAACTAAACTGCCTAACTGAGTCAGACCAATGGTCCATCTTAGCCCAGTATTGTCACAACCTGACATGGCAGCAGGGGTTTCAAATTCGGGTCCAGATCTGGCTCTTCTGGGGCCTCTGGCAGAGGTCATTCTGGTGTGCTACCTGAGGCCTCTCCAGGCCCCCAAGTGGAGGCCTCCCCCAGGTGTGCTACCAGGGATCCTGCCGTGGAGATGCTGGGGATTGAACCTGGGACCCTATACATGCAAAGCATGTGCTCTTAGCACCTGAGCTATGCCCCCCCCCCATATAGCACCAGCAATGTGTCGGGTGCTGTACCATGGCATGCCTCCAGCACCCCACCCCCTGCCATGACAGGCAGCCATGGCAGCCAATCACGGGCAGCCATGACTGCTGACCATGGCAGCCCCCGATCCCCAGATGGGAATCATCTGGGGCTACATCCTTGCCAACTGCCTACTTGGACCAGGGCAGCAGCGGGCCCACATCTGGCGGCCCACAAACAGATGTGCCAGTGAGTTTCTGGCCCAGGTGGGCCCTTGTCACGTCTGTTTTCACCCTCTATCATTGCTTAAGGCTCTCTCTCTTTCGGGGAGTGGGCTGCGTTTAGGTGGAACAAGTAAACGTGGCGCTGTTATTTACCCTCTCGTAGAATAGAACTAGGTGACATGCTATGACACTAACTGGCAGCAGATTTAAAACAAATAAAAGAAAGTACTTTCCCTCTCAATATACAACAGCTAACTTGTGGAACTGATTGCCAGGCGATGTGGTGAGCAATGATGTAACTGGGTTTAAAAGAGGACTGGATACGTTTGCTGAAGGCAGGTCCATAAATGGCTATTTGTCAAGTTGGCTGGGGGAACATAATCTCTTACTGTCAGGAACTGGAATGAACAGCAGGAAATGGATCACTCCATTATGATGTTGGTAATGGGTTGGGTACTTCTCTGAAGTGACAGAGGCTGGCTACTGCCAGGAACAGGATGTTGATCTTCATGGACCATAGCTCTGCCCAATATGTTCTTATAACGTAAAGTCTTCTCATGTTCTTATGTGGTAAATTAGACTACAGGCTCTTTGAGGCTTTTGTCGGTCTGTTCAGTGTATGGCACATGGAAGCCCAAATTTAACTGTGTCCTTGGGGCACCACCGTAATTAAAACATAATCAATGAGATGTATTGTTTTCTTTATTAATTATTAATTATTATTATTATTATTATAAACATTTATATAGCACCAGCGATGTACCTGGCGCGTTACAAAAAATCAAGATAGACACGGTCCCTGCCCGAGAGCTTACAACTTACATGGCAATAAGATAACAGGCGTGACTCAGCAATATTTCCTCAAGCCCAGATGTTGCAAGATGAAGCTGAGAAGCTCAGCTAAATCTGTTTTAAAGAGGCGTGAGGCAGAAGGGCAGCTTTAATGTGTAAATATACTGCAACAATGAGCCCTTGAATTATTTGCTAATAACATGCCTGGCCTGTCTTTGATCCTCGTTGTACAAGGCAGGATTGCCCAGGACTTGTTTTAGGGTACAATCCTGGGATTTGGAAGACACCCATTTAGTTCCTGGCTCAACTACTGGTTTCCTTTATGACCGTGGGTAAATCAATCCTGACTCCATTGACGTCAGTGGGAATTTAGCCATTGACGTCAAAGGAGTCAGGATTTCAGTCTTAGTCTCGCTGTAACACAGGTCTATATCAGTAAAAGGAGGCTAGTAACGCTGCCCTGTGACCCAGAGAGGTTGTGAAAATGAATGTTTGTTATTATGAGTCGTGACCTGCTTGAGGCAGTATTTGGGCTTGACCCACACTCAGCTACATTGGGTCACACTCGAATTTGGGACTGATGCAGCTGGGCTTTTGTCATCCGTGCCCAATGTGACTGGGAGGCCATGGAGCTCTGTTAAGGGCAGGGCCATGGGGGGAAATGGACCCCTAGCCCCTCCAGAGCACCATGAAGTTATGGGGTAAAAACAGACATGCGGCTAGCGCGGCAGCTCCCCGGCCTGGCCTGGTGCGGGAAGGCGCAGCTGACAGGGCCTGAGCTGTGTCGGGGCACCGAGCAAATGTGCCCACGACCAGAGAGCCGTCCCGCCACCCACACAGCCCAGGTAGGGCTGGGAGCGCAAAAAACATGCACGAAGCCCCTCCCCCACCCTTCTCCCTGCATCGAGCCCTCCACCATGATGGGCAGCCATGGTGCTGACCATGACGGCCCCCAACCCGCAGCAGGTAAGGCAGGAACAGACGTGCTGGCCCTTATTTACCCGCTTGGGTGACCCTTCTCCTGGGCTGTGTCCTTGAAGATTTTCTGATGATGAAGCCTAGGCTAGCTGCCTACCTGTCCCAGGGCAGTCCTGCCAGGGGCTAACATCTGGTGGTGCCAAAACAGATGTGCCAGTGGCTCCTGGGCCACAGCAGGTCTACGTGGGTCACCGCCACATCTATTTTTACCCATGGTTCTTTGTAGGGGATGCGGTCTTCTGCAGGCCAGGTAGGGTATTCAGCTCAAGACCAAGCATTTAGGAAAAGTGAGCTCCTGACTAGAGCTGAAACGAGTATCCACAAAAACAGGTATACTTGATGAATTTCCGGTACCTGAATTGACCCAGCAACATTGGGTACCGATCAGTACCCAACTGTGACCTAATTTAGGTGCCCAATGTCTCAGAATGTCGACTTCTGGTCCCAGAATGTCGACTTCTGGTATCGGTTTTTCATCTCCCGACACCTATTTTCTTTTCTTCCCCCCCCCCCACGCTTTTTTTTTTTGGTCCCGGAATGTCGACTTCTATTCTTGGAAAATCAACTTCTGGTCCCAATTCTTTGACTTCTGGCCCCGATTTTGTTTTGTTTTCCATACTTATTTTTCAGTTTTACATCCGATATACTGATTGGAAATCGGAAACTTGAAACCAGAAATTACTAATTTTTTTACTTTCTCAGTACCCGATCGATAGCCCATTGAGTACCTGATGTGGTACTTGAAAATGTGGGTATTGTCCATGGGTACTAAATTAAGTACCTGTTTCAGCTCTACTCCTGATCCAAACAAGACCCAACTAGACTAGTCTGATCCCCTCAGACAGGGGTTGAGTTGAAGTCAACTCTGGGCCTGCAGTAGGCTGTACCCCCTACAAAGAAACATGGGTAAAAATAGATGTGGCGGTGCCCCATGGAGGCCTGTCATTGGGAGGGGCTCCGATACTAACCGTACTTAGGGCTAGCCAAGTGATTTGTAATAGGGTGGCATGAAGTGCTCCAGCCACAACTTCTCCAGAATCTGCTTGCGTTAATGGGTGTAATTAGTTACCTGAAGCCCAGGAGACTGATTGGGGAAGGGTTGTGCATGTCAGGCAACCCAAAAGCACTGGCCTATAAAGCTAGGCTAGGAACCCAGCTGGGGGGCCACCAGGAAAGACTGGAGATTTAGAGCTGAAATGGGTAGCACGTTTGCTACCTGCGGGTAATACCAGCATTTTTTAGTGTTCTATCGGCTGTCCTATTGGTATCCTCCAAGTGCCAGATTGGGCACCCTATTACCCCCAAAATACTGGGTATTACCCATTACCAATCTACGGCTTTGCCTATCGGTACCAATCAGTAAAATGGTAAATTGGTACAGGAATTGGGATGGAAAGTAAAGAAATCAGTATCAGATGTTGGAAAATCAGGATGAGAAACAGTAAATCGGCACAGTGGGTTGCCCATCGGGCACTAACCAGGTACCAATTAGTTCCCAATGTTGTCCGGTCGAGTACCACAATTTCAATGGATATACCTGTTTTTGCCGGTCGACTTGTTTCAATTCTGCTGGAAAAGCTAGTTGAACTGGATTCCTGCAAAGTCCAGGGACTGGCCTACTGTAACACGCTCTACGTGAGGCTGCTCATGGTGACGGTTTGGAGACTACAGCTCGTGCAAAATGCGGCAGCCCGTCTGCTTATGGGACAGGTTGCCACGAGCACATTACATTCAAGGTGCTGGAGCTTACCTTTAAAGGCCTACACGGCCTGGGCCCTACCTACCTGAGGGACCGTCTTAGTTCTCCACATGGCCATTGCGGTCGTCTGAGGGGTGCCCTCCTGGAAGTCCTGTTTTTTAGGTGGGTGTCCATGGTGAGGAGGGCATTCTCGGCGGCTGCACCGGTGCTGTGGAACTCTCTCCTGGTGGGGTCTGCCTCTGCTCCGATCTCCTTACTTTCTTGTGGCACTGTAAGGACTGGCTGTTCCACCAGGCATTTGATGGAGGAGATGGGTAGGGGAGTGGGGGTGTTCTTTTTTGTGTGCGTGCGAGGGGGGGGGGTTGTTTATTCTGTTATGCATTTACGGAGTTTTATGGTGGGGGAAAATTGTATAGATTTTAAGTATTTCTAAAATGTATATGACATGTTGAGTTTTATATATATATATATATATATGTTGATTTTGTATTGGGAGGTAAGCTGACTCAAGCTGCTGGAGGCAGGAGGGTCGGGGTAGAAATGTAATAAATAAATAAATAAGTAAATAAATAAATAGTAAAGAAGCTGTGTCAATGCCAGGGAACAGCCTGAAAGAGGAGACATGGAGTGAGGAGCTGTGTTTGAGCTTGTTGTAAACTGATGCCAAGATTATTAATTATTATTATTATTAGCAAGCATTTATATAGCGCCAGCAATGTACCTGGCATTTTACAAAGTAATTGAATAGACACAGTCCCTGCCCTAGGGATTACAATCTGAGAGACGGGGGGAGACGAAGGAAGGGGAACAGAGGGAGAGACAAGGAGTGTAACATTCATGAGGATGTGAGGTCCCAGGTGCACGTGCTTGGCTTGGTTACATCGAGAATGGTGGCTGATCCATGTGGTGAGGATGTGAGTACACAGACCTCAGGTAACAGATTATATTGGATGGATGGTATCAGCAGGAGTTAGGTGAGGGGAGGGAGGAGTCAGGGAGGTCAGAGCTGAAGAGGTGGGTCTTGAGGAGGGATTTGAAGGTACGAAGGGAGGGGGAGAGGCAGATGTGGGCAGGGAGGGAGTTCCAGGTGTGTGGGGGCAGCTAGGGAGAAGGGACGAAGGCACTTAGGGGAGCAGGGGAGGCGTGGGAAGGCGAGAGAGGGGACAGAGGAGGAGCAGAGTTCACGGACTGGAGTACGGAGGGAGATAAGCACAGAGAGGTTGGGGGAGCAAGCTTGAGCAAGGTTGTGAAGAGATTTATAGGTAAAGACTAGGAGCTTGTGCAGGATTCATTCAGGAATGGGGAGCCAGTGAAGAGAGGAGAGAAGGGGCTGCATGTGGTCGAAGCAACGGGTGAGGTGGATGACCCTGACAGCAGAGTTTTGGACACAGATAAGGGGAGAAAGGGGAGAGCAGGGTTGGCCAGTGAGAAGGAGGTTACAGTAATTGAGGCGAGAGATGACCAGAGCATGAACAAGGGTTTTGGCAGAGGAGACAGAGAGAAAACGGCGAATCTTAGCAATGTTATGGAGGGAGAAGTGACAGGATTTGGCAACAGAGTCGATGTAGGGTTTAAAAGAAAGGGGTGAGTCAAAGATGAAGCCTAAGCTACGGGCTTGGGGGAAGGGAAGGATGGTGACCCTGTCAATAAGGATCGACAGGGCGGAGGGAGAGAAAGTGGGGGGGAGGATAAGGAGTTCCGTTTTAGCCATGTTGAGTTTGAGCTGACGTTGAGACATCCAGATAGAGATATCATAGAGACATCTGGTGAGGCGAGCTTGAACAGATGGAGGGAGAGAGAGGGAGTAGAGAGAGAGAGAGTTGAGTGTCATCAGCGTAGAGGTGATATTGGAAGCCATGGGAGGCAATGAGTTTGCCTAGGGACAGGGTGTAGATAGAGAAGAGAAGAGGTCCAAGGACAGAGCCTTGGGGAACACCAACCGAGAGGGGAAGGGAGGAGGAGGTGGAGTTGGCAAGAGACACATTGAAGGAGCGGTCAGAGAGGTAGGAGGAGACCGCTCCTTGCATATGCACTGCAAGGAGGTTGTGCATATGTACATCCAAATGCAATGGATGTTCAATCCATTTTCAGCAAGAGGCATCATTATGCAGCATACCTGTGGCCAAGGCCGGTCCGTTGGCATGTGTTACACACCGCTGTGTCCGTGGCGGCAATACTTACAAGGACTAAGACTATCCTAAGTTCTGACCAAGCAGAGGGACCGTGCTCGGCTTTGAGGGGCGACTCTGCATGTCCAAGGGAGAGTGGGCGATGGGCAGTGATACCTCTTGCTTTGATGGGAGGACTTGGCACCCATTGAAGTCTAGCGTGGCCCTTCAGCACATAACTTGTACATGCACAATCCCCTTTGCGCACCTGGAAAATGAGGATTGCGGAGCAGGACCCAAGTGGAGAACTGGACCAATCTGCTTACAATTGAATACCTTTTACGATCTCTTCAGCTCACCTCGCTCTGGTACAGGAGCTCTTTCTCTCTGACTGACCAGGTTGAGAGTAGACCTGCACGCTGGACTTGATTTCCAGAGCGGAGGCATTGGGAAAGGGCCAGCTGTCTGGGAAGCAGCAGGGAACTGAGCACGTCCTACACTTGGTGAGCTTGTCTCTGGGGCAGTGGCAAGAGGAGGCATCAGTGCTTTGGGTCCTGCAAGTCTGCTGATCTCCTCCAGGGAACTCTCATAAAACATGCCCTTTGTCTGAATCTATAACTCTATAATCATAATTTATTAGCATGGGCTTCCGCCATGGCTAAAAGCTCCAAATACAAGGTAAAAAATGTTTATACAACCAACAATCTATAACAAATAAAATATAAATATACTAATACTCTACCTAAAAACCAATCAATCCCGCAGTTCTTGCCTCTTGTTCAAACCCAGGCTCTGCAATGAACCAGAAATACCCATTGGTTCCAGGAGAAAATAAGCGGATGGTGGTCTCTCTCTCTGTGGAAAGGTGTCCACACAATTTTAAATGGATGCCAGAACTTGTATTTATTTATTACTTGACATTCTCTGAGAGACGGTGGCTTGTCCACACAACTCTTGGGTAGAATCACAAACCCCCATTCTGAATGCTGTCGCTGTGAAGTCCTTGTCAGCTGAGGTTGGGAAGCATGGCTTTAAAGGAACCTCTTTCATAAAGTGCTGAGCACCCACCCTTTGATGTTTGAATGGGGCCAGATTTTCAATTAGTGCTTGCTTTTGAAACTCTTGACTCGGTGGTTCTATATTGTCCGCTCCTCTTCTAAAATAGCCTTTTGTTGCTACCAGCAGCCATCACAACCTCCCGCAACAGGATAGCCCTGATTTTGAAAATGCGTATCCTGAAACCCACCAGCCACTTCTCAGCACAGGAATAAAGATGGCGGGTCAGAGAAAGAGGTTGGGGTTTTCAAAGATCTCTTAAGGCGTCAGGCGCCAGCCTCTCACCCCCTTAAGCTCTTTGAAAATTCCATCTTGAGCCATTAAAGTGATTTTTACAAGTCTCCCAGCACATCCATTAGTTTATGATCATGGACGGGTATGAGCCAGCCCAATGAACAATGACAAAATACTGCATTCCTTCCAGCAAACTATTTTATAGAATGGAATTATGAACCAATTTTGCAAATGAGCCAACACCATTAATGATTTAGCAGGACAATAGAAGATCAAGGACGTTCCTCAAACTGTGGGTGATTTCAGACGTGACGCGGTGCAATTCACCCCAGTGAATCCCACCCCAGTGTCAATTGTGCCACCGCGGGCCGTGGTGAGCCACGCAGCCCCAACAGACGTGACAGGGGCAGCACCACCTCCCAGGGCCAACCGGAGTGAACCCGGGCCGGGGGAACCCTACAAACATGACGTGGTGGCAAGAACCGTGGTGGGAGTCCCACAAGGCACCGGGGTTGCGCGGACGCAAACATGGCGGCCGGAGGGCAAACGAAGCCAAAGACAGTGGAGGGCACCACCCAAGAAAGGGAAACACGAAGGGAGGGGGTGGAGGGAGCTGCAGCGCGAGTGGCGTGAGCAAACAGCAGCCGCACAGAAGGTGCACACACTTCAAAATGAGAAGCGCACACACACACACACGAAGCAGCACACACACACACAACACCGGGGAGCCAGACGGGGGCAGAGGGAGGCACACACCAGGGGGGGACAGGCAACCCCATGGCTGGTCGGAAGCACAGGAGGTGGGGGGGGCGGTGAGGGGCCGGCATGGCCAGCCCAGTAGGAGGGG
>QEPC01005636.1:1759795-1772289 GCA_003113815.1 Sphenodon punctatus | reverse complement strand
ATAACCAACCCCCAAAATCTGAAAACAACGAAATAACCAAAACCAAGGCCCAATGGAACATAAGCACGTATCAGTCATCACCCGAACCACGATTTTTTGTCCTTGTTTCAGTTCTGCAAAGTGGTATTTTTGCCCAGCTTTGTTTGCAATTTGGAATCTGTGTTTCAGTATTTTGTCTTCAATGTTTTGGGATTTAGTCCTTCACTGAAGGTTACTCCTTGGAGGTTGGGTTTTTTAGGTTTTTTTTTAAATTTCTGAATGTGAATTTGATTGTTCCATTTGGATCCATCACCTCCACAAAAGCCAGTGTGTTGAGGTGAACAAGGTGCTGGATTTGCATCTGGGAAGCCAAGGTTTGAATCCTGCCCTAAACATGAACTCACTGGCTGGCCTTGGGCAAGTCACAGCCTCAGTTTCCGCATCTGTAGTAAATGGGAATATGCGTGTGTCTTGTCTCTCCCTGGGTTCCCCTCACCCGTGTCCATCTCAGATTGTAAGCCCACTGGGTAAGGATCTTTCTCTAATAACAACAATTGTAAAGCACCAGGTACACTGCTATATAAATGCTAAAAAAATTAAAAACCCTAACCCCCCCCCTCCCACAACCAAATACTATTGCCAAAGTGAATTAAGTACCAAATGCCAAAATACCAAACATGAAATACCAAAATACCAAAGTGAAGTAACAAAAGTATGAATGTCACTACTATGACAGTGACGGATTTGGATATTTGCTCATGGGAAGAAACATGCAAATTATCTTTGTAAATACAAAAAGGCGTATTTGTTTCAGTCCGAGAGACCATTAAAGGAGGAGGAGGAGGCAGCAGCAGCAACACAAAAAACATATGATCATATGACTTAATGTAGGTGACTTCTGCATGGAAAGCTTGTCAAAGTTCATCTGCTTGCGGGAAGAAATAAGTATCTATCCGCAATGTCACAGAGAAAGGGATCTGATCAGATGGAAATCAATTGAGATGATCATCTAACTGGATCATTATCTAGGCGAGAAAGATTAGGCTTGTGAATTGCAGAGCTTGGAAATAAAGCTGCAGCCGATATTTCTAGGGGAAAGTGGCAGGGGCATAAGCTATATTGGAATACTAAGAGCCAGTGTATTGTAATGGCTAAGTACACCGTACTTGGACTAGAAGGAGGGGGGCCGTCCCCTCCCCCCGTCTCCTGAGGGAGCCCCCTTCCCACCCCTCCCCCCAGTTCAAGTCTTGCCTTTTAGCCAGAAACTCACTGGGTGACCCTGGGCCAGTCACAATATTCTCTCAGCCTAACCTACCTCACAGGGGTGTTGTGAGGATTAAAATTTGTGTTGTATGTAAAGCGTTCTGAGTGCCATGGCAGCGGGGCGCTATATAAAAATAAATATGATTATTATGAATAGATATGGGTGCAGAATAGGGCCTTCCTCTCTCTCTCCCCCCATACCAGCTACAATGAGGTGGCTGCACCAGGGAAAATGGGCCTCAGTGCAGCTGTTGCACCCTGTTCCTATTATGACAGTACCCTTGGGAAGCAGTTCCTTATGTTCTTGTGATCTTCTTCAATCAGTGTCAGTTATTCTAGAACTAACATGCACAAACCATGCATGAGGCACGACACAGGGTGATTTCAGACGTGCCGGGCCTCCCTCTAACCACGGTCTGGGATCCCCGGATAGGAATCAGGCCGTCCGTCCTGTAGCCGTGCCGGCCTGATTCCTACAGGGGATCGGGGAGGGGGCGGGGCCGTACGGCGTGATGTGCGGCCACACATCCCTGCCCCCCGTGCTCCTCCGGCCCCCATCCTCCGGGAGACCGGCGGGTGTAGCGGCCAATCCGGCTGCTGCACCTGATCCCGCAGCGTGGTCCGGGCCACGATCCGGGCCGGCAGAGGTAACAGATGTTACATTTCGCCGATCCTGGAGCGTGGTTGCACTAACCACGATTCCAGAGGTGTGGCCTGCCTCACCTCCAGAACTGTGGTTAATCTGATTCCTGCCGGAGGTTCACTGGGGTGAACATCTGGCGGAAACCCTATTAGACGTTACAAGCCTCTCCTCCACCACAGGGAATTGACTGTGGTAAATGGGAGGCCCGTAACTTCTGAAATCACCCACAGTCTTCTGATGGGTGGCACCAATCACCTATTTAACCACGCCTTGGCCGCCCTGACGGTGAAAACAATATTGTGGTGAAAGTAAGTGAATGAGATTTTAGTCCAGAAGAGCTGATTATGAGGGAATAAACCTCCATCTACTGCAGTGAATGGCGCAGCTCCTATCCTCTTCAATAGCAGAGGGTTGGACCCCAAGTTATCAAGTTTTTGGGGTGGGTTTTAATGCTACGTGCGGACACAATTTTTACAAAGGTCAGTTATTCCCCCTACTTCCACCCCCAAATATTTCCGATTTGTTTGAACAAGAGAGAAATTAAATTCTATCCAGGCTTGAAGAAATCCTCACTTTTGGCTCCTTTCATGCCCAACTGAAATTGCTGCGTGCAATAAGAAAACTCGGGGCTGTTGCTTGAGCTGTCCAGACCATTTCCTTTAGGATGAAAGGACATTGTGTTTAGCGAGCACTAGCCGCTGCCAAACCAGACATCTGGTCACTGTGGATGGAATGTTTGCGTCGGTTGCATCAGGTAAATAGGAAAAGTTAAAATAAGGGAGAGAAAGCTAGAGAGATCTGCTTGAGTCAGGTTCCAGAAACCTTCCAGAATTCCTCCAAGAGGAGCTGGGAAAGACTGAATTCTGGATGTGCTGTAACAGACATTTCAAGGCGTTTCCTCCATATCCTCTCCCTAAAATGGTGCAGGGATCCACAGATGCCAGGGGCCTTGGAACTCAGACCAAACATGGCATGGGACGTAGCCAGATTGGAACGGGCAATGGTGCAGAGGATGGAACGGGACTCCTCTGTATTGGGTGGCCATACTTCCCCTTTAAAAGAGGACACTTATGGAAAATCCATGATGCAGGGCTGCCCTGGAACCCATGCAGCCATGCATTATGTATTTTTCATAAATGCCCTCTTTTAAAGGGGAAGTATGGTCACCTTACCCCTGCACCTCCTTTCAGTGGCAGGAGATACAGCTGCATGAGAGAGTGTCCCCCCCCCCCACCGGCTTGGGGGTCCACCCCAACTGCACCACTGGTCCCTATTACAGTTATGCTCTTGAGACATGGGGCATCTTGCCGTGGGGAGCAGAGCTTACCTGACCTCAACTCAAATTCTCAGGGGCAAGCGAACCGCAAACCCGAAAACGGAACCAAGCAAAACACCTGGCTCCGTGGAATAATTGGTACGTATTTACTCAGGGAAGATGTAACAAATCACTTTGTGAAACGAAGGGCTGAAGATAAGTCTCTCTGGAGCCAGTGAAACCACAGCACACACGGTAAGGAGGCAGAGGTTACTGTTTACCACCAGGAGAGCATTCTGTCGCCCACGAGGGCTACATCTGCAAGCAAGCGTGCTTGTTTTGGACACAGTCTGCAGCACCGCAGCTTTGCAAACTATTTATAAAGGGCCATCTCCGGTGAGAGAACTGGTGGTTAGCACCCAGGGTCTTCCAACTTAGTTGGAGGCCGAGTCTTATGGGGTAACCTTAGGCCAAGAGTAGAATAATGAATGGGCCTATGGGTTCTGGGGTCCCCTGAAGTAGGGGGTCCCCTGAAGTAGAGGGGCTCCCACTGCTGCTGCTGTTCAGCAGGTGTAGCTCAATCAGATTAGGCAGCACTCTGTCATGCCTCCCAACAGTCCCAACTTAGGAGGAACAGTCCCTCGTTGGGTGCTGAATCCCATTGTCCATGCTGCAGGGGATCAAAGTCCTTCTTTCAGGAGAGAGAGACAAAAAGGCTGGTATACTGGCCTCAGACACTTCTTTCCTGGTTGTCTCCTGGTATAAGCCTTTGAGAGAACAATGGGTAGCTGTGAGGTCCGGGGGCGGAGTGGGAAAAGGGGTCGAAGCCTGGGAGGGTCCAAACACACATGGACGACAGCGCAGCGAGGTTGTGCCTGGAAACAAACCCTCAGGATCGTACAGGGCCGCTAAGATTAATAATCCACAGCCTAGATCATCACGGGGTATCGGGGATGAGCGCACACCTTCGGGCTGCCGCCACAACCATACACTCAGGGTGAAGGGAAGGGAATTGGTGAGGGAGGAACAAGGGTGCCAAGTCCCAGGGAGGGGGGAAGTGGGATAGGGCACAGGCATATGAGTGGGGTCCAAGGATTGTGAAACAATGAGCCAACAGAAGGGATCCACACTTACCAGGTTGTACTACACTCACTCACTGCAGGCACTCGTCCCTCGCGTTCACCTCAGTCACACGCCACACGCACAGCGAAAGCACAAAGGTCTCCAGGGAAGGGGCAAGACACAAGTCACAGCAGGGGGCCAGTCTCACAGGCGGTTAAGCCCTGATCACCAGCAGTTGCTAGAGAAGAGGGGAGTGGCTTTTATCCCATCCCATGAGGCAGTGCCGCAGACGCTCTGAGCGCCACGGGACTGGTAACGAGGCAGGGGGTGTGGTGTCTGCCTGTAGCGGCAGTATCTCTGTGGCCACACCCCCAGGAACAGCATTCAGACGCGGGGGCGTGTTCTGCCCACTAGGCGCGCCTGTCTCTAGCCACGGTGGCGTCCCAACATCCTGGCGTGCAACAGGGGGGCTGGACCCCACATTGAATGTCCCTCCCACCCCCCGGAGGGGTGCATATCCCGTGCGCCCTGATGGCCGCGGACCCCATGGCCCTCGGCACGGTTCTGACAGTAGATGATACAATGACTAGAAACAAAGTAGAATGAGAAGTCTGTCCCTCTCGATGCACTTGGGCTGCTGGGAGGAGGTGTATGTGTGGGAGCGGGGAAAGCCTATGTTCTGAGGGGTGGAACTTATTGGAAGAAGAGCGGAGCTTATCCCTCTGGCTCAGAGGCGGCTTCCCCCCAGGAAGTTTGGGGCACTGCCCCCCATGTGCCTTAGCGGACCCCCGCCGCTCCTCTAGTTTAAAAACAAAACAAAACAAAACAGGCAACCGCTTTGACAGCAGCAGCAGTCTCTGACTTCTGCTTCAGAGGCTGCTGCTGCTGTCAGTGATCTCCCTTCCGGAACCCACTCTCAGAGCCACTCTGAAAGTGGGTCCCGGAAGGGACAAAAAGGCTGAGCCCCTCAGTCCACAGCATGCATAGAACGTGCTGTGGAGGCAGGGGCTAGCCTTCTTCCATTGCGCCTAATGGGCGCAATGGAACCTCTTGCCTGGGTGCTTGATGCAAACGCCCAGGCGAGAAGCTTTGGGCTGGGCGACTGAGGTAGTGACCAGCGCGCATGCGCACTGCTCCCTGCCTCAGACACACATGCTCAGGGACAAGGCTGGCGACGTGCTGTTGTGCTCCCTCTCCCATTCAAACAGTGTGCCGCCAGCCTCAGCCGCTTCCCTGCCGCTGCTGCTCCCCCCCCCAATCTGCTCCTCAGAGTGGCGGGCAGGGAGGAGGGAGCGGCAAGGCAGGGAACTTTTTTTTTGTTTTTAGCTTTTAAATTGCCCATGCATCCTGGCTCCGGAGGAGCAGCAGGACACACAGGAAATTTAAAACAAGGTAAAGTCCCCCCACCTCTGCCTGCAGCCCGGGCCGTCGGGGACCGCCGGAGGAGCAGCCAGGTAAGTGAGCACTCCCCCCCCCACCCTGCTCCCACCCCCGAGGGTCCCCCCACCCTGCTCCCACCCCCAAGGTTCCTCCCACCCCCTGAGGGTCCCCCCACCATGCCCCCAAGGGTTCCTCCATCCTGCCCCCTGTAACTGTGAGTCTGGCAATCTTTAGGTGTGTTCACAATGCTGGAAATGGGATGGTTTTGAGATCCTGAGACGTAACTGTGAGTCTGGAGATCTGTAGGTGTGTTCACAATGCTGGAAATGGGATGTTTTTTAAATCCTGAGATGTAACTGTGAGTCTGGAGATCTTTAGGTGTGTGCACAATGCTGGAAATGGAATGCTTTGTAAATCCTGAGATATAACAGTGAGTCTGGATATTTTTAGGTGTGTGCACAATGCTGGAAATGGGATGCTTTTTAAATCCTGAGAGGTAACTGTGAGTCTGGTGATTCATGGGCCTTGAAATTCCCCCCCAACACACACACGCAGCAGAGGGCAAGAATACTGCTTCAGAAGGGACTTCTGAAGCAGGGACTGGGGGCCCTTCAACATACATGGAGCAAGTCCCTTCTTTCTAAAGCAGCGTTCTTAACCTCTGCTGCGTGTGTGTGTGTGTGTGTGTGTGTGTGTGTGTCTTTGCTAAAACTGCTTGTAAGTGAGGTTTAAGGTTGTCTGCCTGCTTTTAAACCTGGCAGAGGAGGTGATTATAACCTGCCTAACCTAACTGAAATTGCTTGATTAAGTAATGTAATGTCCGTCCAACATTAACCCTTGGAACTCCTTGTTGCAGGGTTATGCCGCCCACCGTTGCCCTGGCTCTGCACACCACTGCCTGCCGGCCTTACTGCCCCTCCAACCTCAAAACCCACCAGCTGCCCCCGCTCTGGCTGCTTGGAATGTCAGGAGCTTCGCGTTGGTGGCTGCTGGAGGATCTATGCTATCACAGCCACAGAGAATGGCAGAGGTGGGATGGGATGGGATCCAGCATCACTGTTGGTGTGGGCGTCAGGGCAATGATCTTCAGGCTAAGGGCCCCAAGAATTCTTAATCCACATCTGCCTGAGGCCAGTCATTCTCTTTTCCTACTTCCCTTCTCAGTCTGTCAAACAGATTGCATGGGGTGTTGGTCACACACTTGCAGTACATGGAGATATTACTTGTGCTATCAGTTTGCATGGACAAATGAGTTATTATTATTTATATAGCACAAGCAATGCGCCTTGTGCTGCACAGTCATGGATGGAGACAGGTCCCTGCTTTGAGGAGCTTACAGTCTAAGTTGGACAAGGGAGGGATGACAAGGGAAGGGGCACGTAGGGAGAGACAGGGACACACTCAGGGAGTTAAAAAGTTGCAAGTGCACGTGCTTAGGTTAATAACAGGGGAGGAGGGGGATCTGAGGAGAAGTATAAACAAGGAGAAATATAAATAATAATGATTAGTGCTTTTCATGCCTAAGAACATGGTTAGCAGGTGATTTCTCCCTAGAGGTACAGCAGTGGTGTAGCAAGGTTGTGGTGGGGCTGGGCGTGTGTTCCCATTATGGGCCACCCCTAAAGACAAAGCGGTGGGTCTCCAGGGTGGGGGGCAGGCCGTGGGGTGAAAGCCCTCATTTCAAGCTGTCACCACTCTAGATGGGCCCCAGTCAGGAGCCCCACTCTAAGGGCGCTTTTAAACAATCCCGCTCACAAGCGGGATCGTTCAGTGCCGGCATCGGGCACCCGCCTTCCTCTCTACACCGTGTCTGATGTTCAGAAGAGCATCAGACATGGTGTAGAGTGTTTGTGCCAATGCGCGCCCTTCTGCGCGTGCGCCCTCGGGCAAAGAACCCGGAAGCGCGGTGTGAAGCCGGCACAGCGGCGATCCGCCTTGAAGGGGGGCAGGATCGCCGGGCCGGATTCACGCGGCAGAGATCCGGTGTTATAGCGTGTCGGGGATTTAGACGAGCGGCAACAATGGCAGTTGATAAAGGGCTCAGCCGCCATTTCCTCCTCGTCTAAAAGTGCCCTAAGCCACTGACACACACGCAGAGGCTGAGCAGTGCCAGGAAGTTTTCAGAATGGGCAGGGAAAGGAACAGGGCCAGCACTCCACCCTGACTCACTCTGACAAGAGTCTAGGGCCCAGGTTCCAGCGAACTCCCTGGCTCCATGGTAGCTACACCCTTGAGGAACAGGTGGCGAGAAAGAAAATGGCCAAAATATGGGAACAACAAATAAATAGTGTTTTAGGAACTTGGAAGGAATCTGAAGTGACGTTCAAATGTGTTCGTGTTCTCTCTCTCTCTCTAATATTTTGCATTGGCCAATGGTTTCTATCAGGAATTATTATTTATATTACAGAAGCCCTTTGAGATGCCCGTTAAGATGGGAGTGCCATTGCTTGTCTGGCCGCTGCATGCACACTTAGATGGAAACCATCTGTGCCCAGAGGAGCGTATAATCTAAATGGACAGGAGAGGCAACGGTTGCCTTAATGTCTTTTATTTTACGGATGGGTAATTGAGGCACAGAGAAGCTAGGTGACTTACTCAAAGCCACACAGGAAAATCCTGTGACAGAGCTGGGGAGGGACTGAACACCAGCAGCCCCTTGAGTCCTGATCCAATGCTCTACCAGGTTTTTTTCTTTCTAAGGGATAATATCCAGACCAGAGTGGGAAATCTGTATCCTTCTGCGGGGTACTTTAAAAATGAGCACAAGTTCTGCAAGCTGGGTAGGAGCTGGGGGTGGGCGTGTTTAATAGGAGCAGCTGGGATGGGAGAAGGAGGAAGAGACTCCAGATCACAATTTTTTTAAAAAAAATTCTGCCTCTAAAAGGCTCAGGACGGTTTATCCTTGAGTGCATGCCCTCATCTCTGCTCCCTTCCCCTGAGCTCGCTCACTCTGCGCTTGAGGGTAGAGACTTGGCCCACAGGCCAAATCCAAGGGCTGGTTAAGAGCCAAAGACCTAAATAAAATCAGCCACGGGAAAGATTTGACCTAAGGGGCCAGAGGTTCTCCACCTCCAACCTAGACCATGATAATCCAGATCTGTCCCCATAACTGCTAAATGGAAGCAAGATGTCGTCCCCCATTTTCTTATGATTTCCTTTCTGTGGAGCCGAAAGTATGACAATTTTTTTTTAAAAGGGGGGAAACGAGAGGGTATCAGAGAAATGGAGCTAAAATTTATCTTCCCTTGTAACGAGGAAGAATGGCGAGGTTGGGAGACGTTCAGTAGACCCAGGCTCATTAAGATGAATAGCCTAGAGGAGGAGGGCAGAAATTAACTCTGAAGGAAAAGAGGGTTTCTGAAAGCTCTCTTTGATCTCAGACAAAGACAAAGGGGAATCGTTATATAAATAGAGCAATTACTCTAATTAAGGCTTCTCTTCATGAGTCTCTTGATTGAATGCTGGATTTTCTGTAAACAGTTTGGTTTGCCTATTATGTAAGCAAAACAAACCAACAGTCTATGGTTTCATTCGAGTCCAGACAAGGAGAAGAAAGGTGCCTTTATGTTTTAAGTTTGCTGGGGGTTGGACGCCAGGAGACTCTAGACTAATGCTGGAGCCCTTTATAGGCAGATCTTAGAGGACTCAATTCTGAGCTTGTTTCTTGGGCAGATTCTCTTGGATTTCAGAGTGAGTTTTGCTTGAATAAGGCCTCATCTCTGTGGAAGATTTGCCCCTATTGTAGTCATAGGTGACATAGCTGCACTGGTGCAAACTAGAGTGGAAACAAGTAGTAGATTTATTATTTTCACTTTTGACTAGCCCTCTGAATATCTAAATATGAACTGTGACCAAAATGGGTATCTCCATATCCGTGTTTTCATGTGTTCTGTTTTGATTACTTCCATTTGCAGTTTAGCTTCCCAGTGGCAGCTGGTGGGGCAGTGGGAGAGGCCTGCAGTGGGTGGGGCCAACCCAACGGTAGGAGGAGCCAACCCAACGGTAGGCAGAGCCAACCCAACGGTAGGAGGAGCCAACCCAACGGTAGGCAGAGCCAACCATAAAATTGCACACTTACATGATCATGATCAGTGGAACAGAACATGCACACAAGGATACACATGCACACAAGGAAGAGAACATGCACATAAGGATAGCAGTTTTAGCAAATAGCAGCATAGCCAAGTGACTCCAGTGAGCATGGGGGCAAACAGGGTGTGTCCTTCTTAGATTGTAAGCCCACTAGGCAGGGACCTGTCTCCAATAACCACCAGCAGTTTAATGGACGGAGCACAATAGCAGAGAAAACAGACGTATCATAAAAGCTAGCCCAGATTACAGAAATTTCCAATAACTTACTTAAGGTGCAATTCAAGCAGCATTACAATATCTGAAGTTCACAACAAGCATAGGTCACAACCAAAATGCACAGAAAATGCTGCAAAAGCCAACAGATTGTGTGAAATCCTAAATGGCACACCATAAACGCTGCATAGAGTTTTACAGAGGGTGAGGAGGCATGCCCAGTTCAGGAGAGGGCAGGAAGCACCCATGACGTGGCATTCAACGAAAGATGCACCAAAACGCATGAAAAATGCAGGAAAACAGGATTATGTGGAATCCTAACATGCGCACCATGAATGCTGCAATTGGTTCCTGAGAGGGGAAAAGAGTCCCCACATCTGATACAGCACTTTGGAAATCCTCCCTAGTTCAGCCACAGACGAGTGGAGCTAGGCGTTTGCTAGATATGCTCCTTCCCGTACCCATCCCAGAATGCCTTTCTGTGCCCTCCCCCAGAGAATCTGGCCTGCCCCCCAGTTTGAGAACCACTATGGGGAACAGCTACATCTAACACCTTTAGTGACTGCTGGATGGCATAGACAGTCAGCAAGGCAGCATGAATAAAAGCAGCAACAAGGCTGGACAAAATAAGAATCTACACCAACCTGTACTCAAAACACAACACAACACAACACATCTTTCCTAAAGATTACAATGAATCCATTAACTAGCTTTCATATTTATACACTATCCCAGTGTCTGGAGGCCGTGGCGGAGTGGATGTGGCAGAGCAGACTGATGCTCAACCTTGATAAGACGGAGGTGATGTTGGTGGGGAGAGCGAGGGAGGTGTCGGCCCCCCTGATTAGGGGGGTTTACCCTCTTATAGCTCAGCAGGTTCGGAGTCTGGAGGTGGTATTGGACGCAGATCTCCACCTGGAGCAACAGGTGGAGGTGGTGGTGAAGGCCACTTTCCGCTGGTTGTATCTGGTGCGGAGGCTGCGTCCGTACATCTCCAGCCTGGACCTGGCCTCCCTCATCCATGCCTTCGTCACCTCAAGGTTGGACTGCTGCAATGCGCTCTACGTGGGGCTGCCCTTGTTCCTGGTTCTGAGGCTGCAGCTAGTGCAGAATGCGGCGGCCCGGCTCCTTTTGGGGACGGGTCATCAGGAGCACATAACACCTGTGCTCCGGACTCTACGCTGGTTGCCAATAGCGAGCCGAGCCAGGTTCAAGGTTCTGGTGTTGATCTATAAGGCCCTTAACGGTCTGGGCCCCTCGTACCTCAGGGACCGCCTCGTCCTCCATGCCCCAGAGCGGCTTCTTCTGTCTGCTGAGGGTGCCTTCCTGGAGGTCGTCCCCCGCGTAAAGCGGGGGGTCACAATGGAGAGGGCATTCTCGGTGGCTGTGCCGCGCCTCTGGAACTCCTTTCCGGAGGAAGCTCACCTGGCCCCAAGCCTGTTGACATGCCGGCAAAGCTATAAAACCTGGCTTTTCACCCAGGCCTTTGGAAAGGGGGTGGGTTACAGGGTTTTTATCTCCCCTACCCTATTTATTGTTTTAATGTTTAATTGTTTCCCGGGCCCTGTTTTAATATTTGAATTGTATTCTGACGTATTTTAAATTGTTTTATATATATTTTTATATGTATATTTTTTATTTTTGGAAGCCGCCCCGAGCTGTTCTCAGGAGGGGCGGGGTAAAAATTTAGAGAATAAATAAATAAATAATCTGAGTGTTCCACATTCCTTAATATAGTTATACCCACAACGCCCCTTTGATGCAGGGAAAAGCTATGATCCCTGTTATAAAGATGGAGAACTAAGCCATAAGCAGACATCGAGCCTGGCACAAGGACCCAGAGGAACATGGAACTGAACCCAAGAGCAGCTAATTCTGATTTGAGAGATTGTTGTCTATTGCAGGGAATATATATTGTTCAGCCAATGACAGTAGAACTAGCATACTTTAAGTATGCCCACTGGTTCTTCAGAAGTGTTAAATACCCATATGGCAACTGAAGTAAGGGGAAGTGCCAGGTGCTCAACAACTTTGAAAATTAGGCTGTTTTAATATAGGTGGTTCCAAAATTTGAACATTGGAAACTAGTTTTAGACATACAGGATCAGTTCCCCAAGTAGCTCCATTGAAATCAGCAGAGCTATGCTGAGTTACACCAGCTGAGAATATTGTCCTCCATTTGGAAAAATTAAACTATGTTCCCATGTCAATGGGATAATGTAGGTGTTGTTTGCTACCCTTGCCCCATATTGGAGCTCTCCCTTTGCTGTTCTTGAATTAGACATGACTTTGGATGCTCATCATATTCCTGACCTGCCTATAATGGCTTATTCTGATTTTGAATATTGAATATGCTGTGTTTATTAAAACAAAGCAAAACTACTTGTTCCGAGTTCCTTCTTCTCCTGGATATATCAACTCCTGCTAATGGAATATCTTTAACCATCCTGGGTTTGTGCAAAATTATAGGCCAAATAAAATGCAGAGCAAAGGATTGTGGTAATAGCTGCTGTTCCCAACGCCTTAGTGAAATTAGTTAGTACAATTCACTTTATATTTCCTCTCATACACATAATCCAATGATATTTCCAGTGATATAATAATAAT
>QEPC01005636.1:1740160-1754041 GCA_003113815.1 Sphenodon punctatus | reverse complement strand
TTAAGCTTGTGGAGGGACATGATATTCACAGGTCTCATGCAAATTGGATGGAAGATAAAGAAGTTGTAGCCATGAATGTGTATGGAGCTATTCTTAAAATCACAACATTCAATTGCTTCTAATATCTGTTCCCTTTATCGAAGTTTCGAAACTTGGTACACATAATGCCCTCCATTGGGGACACAGGCACCCCAAAGTTCATCACAATTGAATAAGAAACAAAAACATTATAGTCAGAAATACATTTTTCAGTGTTTTCCCTTTATTTCAAAAACCAAATGTTGTTTTCATTTCTATTTTGATTATTTTTTTTTGACGTTTTTGTTATTGCAATAACAATAATAAAACAACAATTTTTGTTTTCGTTATTGTAATAACAAAAACGACATGCACACCCCTACTAAGCAGACCTCAGCTCCAAACTTCTCCTTTTCTCTGGTATTTTGAGGTTTTTTTCTGGATTATGCTTTAACAAAATGGCTCCTCTCCTCAAACATTCTACATCAGAAAAATAGTGCAGATACCCTAGCTCTGCCAGAGTCCCTGATAACGACAGGAATTAGGCTGAACTTGCTCAGCGCTTACCACATTTTCCTCACGAGATGAGGAGGGGCTTTCTAAGAATATGCCACAAAGCCCATTCCAGGCATCCTCTGTCCTGTGTAACCCATGTCACAGCTGGTGGTGATGCTAACCTCTCCTAGCATTCACATTTTATCCATTCTGCAAGACTCCTTGCTTCCTTTCCTGCAGCTGGGCCTAGGCCTTGGGAACATTTTCGTCAGCAGCTCTCCGATCTCCTTTTTGGCCTGGGCTGCCGCATGATCATGTGACACAGATCCAGTCTCCAAATGCTTTATTTTTGGAGCTACTATACTCCATTCACCTGGGCTGAATCTCATTTAGCACATAGCACAAGTTGCTAAAATAATCCCACCTCTGCTTTAATTAACTGTTTTATTTTTGTGCTTCCCAATCTAGTATCGCCTTGCAAACTAGGAAAACACATCGCCCATACAATTCTCTCCCAATTCAACTTGTCCCACTGTGTTTACATTTCATTTAACAAGAGTAATGGTGATGTCAACTACTTGGATACAAATTTCTTTACAACCTTTATCGCGTTCACCACAATCCTGTGAGGTAGGTCTAATTGTTCCCATTTTACAGATGGGGAACGAAGACTGAGACTGCTTGTCCATGCAAATTTCACATTACTTTGTATCTTATGTGATATTTTGTACCTTGTGCATGCACCTTTACTCATTTGGCAGGGAAATTAACGTGAGTTTCATCACGGATGTCAGGGCAGGGAAATCCAGCTCTGACACGTGAGTTCTGTATTACGGGAGAGTGGAATGTGTGCATGGGGCAAGTTCTTTATTACAGGAGATTGGAATATGTGTGTGGGGTGAGTTTTGTATTATGGGAGAGTAGAATGTGTGCATAGGGTGAGTTCTGTGTTACGGGAGAGTGGAACGTGTGCATAGGGTGAGTTCTGTGTTACGGGAGAGTAGAACGTGTGCATAGGGTGAGTTCTGTGTTACAGGAGAGTGAAACGTGAGCATAGGGTGAGTTCTGTGTTACAGGAGAGTGGAACGTGCGCATAGGGTGAGTTCTGTGTTACGGGAGAGTGGAACGTGAGCATAGGGTGAGTTCTGTGTTACGGGAGAGTGGAACATGTGCATAGGGTGAGTTCTGTGTTACGGGAGAGTGGAACGTGTGCATAGGGTGAGTTCTGTATTACGGGAGAGTGGAATGTGCGCGTGCAGTGAATTAAACCTGATTGTGACTTACGTGAAAATTACAACGTGTGCATGGATCCTCTAACGGATCCCTTAAGACCACGTGACTACGAGGGGAAAAAACACAGGAAAGAAAACAACGTAGGCATGCAGCCCAGCAGGAATCTGATGTTATTGCTGATTTTGCATGGGACAGAATCCCACATGGAAATCAGCAGGTGGGCAAGCAGCCTGAGAGACAGTGACTTGCCCAAAACCAACCAATGAGTTCATGGCTAAAACGGGATTTGAACCCTCGCCTCCTGAGCCCAAGTCTAACACCTTATCCACTAATATGGCTACATTAACAATCATGTGGGATTTACTATGGGGAGCTACCTTGCTAAGCGGAGTGCTATTTCACTTGCTCCTTTGGGGCTTGGATGTTTACCTGGGTCCTAACTGTGGAAATAATTGTTTGTTGCACACAGTCCCACTGGAATCAACGGGAATCCCCTGCAAGAAGTCCATCTAATACACCGGGACACACACAGAGCTCTTCCCTTGGGGAGAGACGGAATAAAGCACATCTGCCAGATGTTCACCACATCACCTACTGCACAACAAGAAGGTGCTAGCGAGATGACAAAGGACCTCAGTAGAACGGCAGTGCATCCCAAAGCATTGGGTTAACGGGGATGCTCTAGCAGTGCATTGTGGCAAATTCTTTGTGCTCATTATGGTCACACCTCTCAACATTTCCCACAGCCCAAGAGGGACAAATCCCACCCCCTCAGCCAAGAAACTCCACCCCTCAGTGGATAAACTCCACCCCTCACACACTTCCATGTGCACACACACACACACACACCCCTTCCAGAGGGACAGACGCTCTCCTGCTTCTCATTCGACTTAGATTCTGGTCATGCCATCATCTTCCCATTGTCCCTTCAGGTGATTTTCCTGGGAGGCAACCAGGAAAGAGTTGCCTGTGTCTTGAATCCCGGTCTTTTCGTCACTCTCCCGAAAGAGGGACTTTGATTCTTGAAAGAGGGACAGTGGGAATCAGCACCCACAGAAGGACCGTCCCTCCTACGTAGGGACTGTTTCTAGATATGCTGTGTCTAAGAACTGTGATGAGACAGATTTGTGGTTCAAAACTGGCCTCATATGCTGCCCCGTATACCAGGAACTCCCTTCCCGAACACATCCCTCCTTTATTTCCAGCTTTCATATCCCTTCTGAAAACCTGCTTCTTCCATCAAGCTTTCTCTGGCTTCTCACCCTTATGTTGCTTACTGGTATTATTATTGTTACTTTCATAAGCACCAGTAATGTGCCTGGTGGTGATTAGATCACAGATCCCTGCCTCGAGGGGCCTACAATCTATGATGGACAAGAGAGGGGAGACACAAGGGAAGGGAAGACAGGGCCTGCTGTGCAGACAGGAAAAGGACCTAGCTTTCTTCTAGCCTGCACCCTGCAGCTCTATGGTTGTTCTGAATCATGATTGTACAGCACCCGGTATGTTGTTGGTGCCATATAAATAATATATAATAATAATATTACTCTGAGTAGGCTGGATTCAGAGCCTTGCAAGGGCCAGACAGAGATAAATGGGAGAGCTTGAGGATCTGAAGGAAATGAACTCTGTCAACTAAGCACTAGACAGCTCAGTAAGCTAGAGCACTAGCCGTCTGAGTCAGCATCCACTCTGGTGGTTGCTATCTGCAAACACAGATTGGTTTCAGTTTCTTGTTTTGCACTGTATTAAAAACACCATTGATACAATCAAGTTCTCCTCAAGCAGTTTTCTGTAAGCGATGTTGTCCACGAGGGCAGGCAGCCATTTTGTGTGTGTGTGCACCTCTAGGACACTTACCTGGGTCTAGTCTCTCTCTCACACAATTACTGCTGCTGGCTCTGTGAGTAAGGGGACCAGACATCTCGCTTTAGGGGGACAGTCACGCCTAGAGATGCTCTCTCACGCTGCCCCCGAGAGACTAGGCGGGACTATTGAAATATCTGGTTTCCATCGCCAGGAAAGCATTGGCCCTGGATGGCCTGGGAGGATGGGTGTGAGAGCTGGGCCCTTGGCACTGCAGCCAGAAGGGATGAGGGCTGGGCTATCACCTGCCATCTCCAGTGTGTGTGTGTGTGTGTGTGTGTGTGTAAGAAGAGACAGAGGGTGTAAACAGACAGATGGCAGCTCCAGTTCTGCTCTGCCTAAGTCCCGGGTGGTCCGTCCGTCTAAAGGTGGACCGCCAGATAGTGAGGTGGAGCAGAAACGAACCAGGCACTGCCTGCTCCAGACCAGCTCCACTTGCGGTGCTCCAGAACATTCCGGAGCACCACCAGCTGAGTGGGCCGGTCAAATTTGGGGCGCCGACCAGAGCTGTGGTCCATCTGCTTGGTAGAAGGCGGCGGCAGCTCTGTCTCAGGCCGGCGGTTGCCCTGGGCAATGCCATAGAGTTGTGGGCGTCAGCCTAGAGCTTCAGGCAATCTGCCTGGAACTCTATGGTGTGTATGGTGTGTGGGGGTGGGCAGGGTGCTGGGGCAAGTGCCAGGTCCATTTAAAATGGACCTAGGCAGGGCTGAGCGTGGGCAGACACAGGGGTGCACTCCCAGAGCAGCTCCAGGGTTGGCCAGTCCCACATCTGTCTAAAGACACCCAGAGAAAGTGTGTTTGTACGAGGGATTTTGTGTGTGACTGTGTGGGAACTTGACCAGCTTCTTGTTTGGTTTTTAAAAAAATAGTAATGAAAAGAAAACCCCAGCCTAGACTCAAGGTTAGGCAATGGGTCATTTTATATGTGCACAGTTTATGGAACATACATTCATTTATAGCTAATTAGGCAAATTGGGGGGTGAAGCATGAGATAACCTATCCACTGAGCCCCAGCCATAGGTGGCACAGCTCCCCTCTCCAGATCTGGTCACTATGACCTACCCCAGACATCTCCTCTTTGGGAGACTAAGCCACCAGAGCAGAAAGGAGCTGCTGGGGGAACTCCCCAGAGACCAGGACAGTGCAGAAGAGCTGAGGTTGAAAGTTCAAACATCCGGATGGTTTGGACTAGATGGCTCTTGAGCTCCCTTCCAACCTTCCAATTTTGTGTGTCTTGGGCCTCTAAAGTGTTCTGATTGCTCTTTCCCCCTGCCCTTTAGCTCCTCATCCCCATCCACTGACGTCTCTGGAGGCTGCTCTTGCAGGTTTTGGATGGGGTTCCTTCTGTTAAGTCTCCAGAGCAGGGATTACCTCACCCTGCAAAACGGAAGCATTAGCCAAGTCCAGCCAAGCCACCAGCTTCCCTCCCTGCCTGTGTTCTTTCTTCTCTTGCCCCATCTCTCAACCTCTTGCACTTTACCCATCATTCACACTCAGCGTTCAAGAGCACCAGCTGCCAAACCGGTTTGTGACCTGCACAGACAAGAGCAGCATTGCAACACTATGCACATCCTGAACAGACCAGAGACAGGGCTCTTGCCCAATCTATTGTGGCCCACAGACGTCAGGCCATCGGCAAAGTTGCTCTCCCTTCTAAAGGAGAGGCTCGTTTATGGAAGGGTATCTCCGCCCGCAGGCAAACAGACCAGCGAGCATCTCCTCACGCCTTTTGGCTTTCCCTCCAATCATAGGACAGGCAGTTCTGCAGGATCATGGCTCTACAATACAAACCACAGAGGCCTCCTCCACCCAAGGCACAGTCGACAACATTAGCTTCAGTTCAGTCATCATGTGTCAGGCCTCATCCTGAGTAGGGCTGATGCGGTTGCAGCTGTTACCGCGCCTCGATTCCATTCTGCCATTTCTGAATTTCCCGCGCCACACCGTGGCTTTTCTGCGGACATTCCGCTAATTCTGCCGGCATTCTGCAAATTGCTGAATTGCAGAAAAATTGCGGAAACTGTCGGAAAACCGCTGTTCCGCTATTTTGTGGCGCTGGTGGAATGGCGGAAGTAGTGAAAATGTCATGTTTCTGCTATTTTGCAAAGCCCAGGGAAGTAGCGGAATGAAATTAGCAGAACTGCAGAAGTAGCGGAATGAAAGTAGCGGAATGAAAGCCTCTGCCACGCCGTACCACTAATTGTGGAAACGCTGTTTCCGGCGGAAATAGCTACCGCTGCGACATTCCGCTACAGCCCTAATCCTGAGTGGCGGTCTTCATGGCTCTCCCTTCCAGCTGTAGCAGCTCGTTCGCCAGCCCCTGGTGGCATGGCACATCTGTGGAGGGGGACCGATACTTGCAAATCCTGGGCCTCCTAAGGATTTGCTGAGGAAAAGGCCTTACCCAGTGTGTCAGTGTGACCAAGTCTCTGAAGAAGAACCTTCAAATCCTTCCTAGAAACCTACCTCTTCCATCAGGCCTTCCCTAGCTCCTCAACCCCCAGATTGCTCACTGATGTGGTCTGTTCACTCAGCATCCCCCTTCTCCCCTGTAACTAAGCTAAGGCTGTTTTTAGACGTGCGCTGGGATCAGGCGCAGGAGCGGCGAAACAGCCGTGGCGCTGTTTTACCCGCACCGGAAGCGGAAGTTGTGCGCGTGATCGGCGGCCGCACATTATTTTCCGGCCGCATACGTCCCCCCCCCCGAGAAATCAGGCCAGTTCGATCGCGGTGGGCAAAGAACGCGCAGCCGCCGATCACGCGCACAACTTCCGCTTCCGGTTCATGTAAAACAGCGCCGCGGCTGTTTCGCCGCTCCCACGCCTGATCCCCGCTGCACGTCTAAAAACGGCCTAAACATATGCACCTGCGACTTTTCAACTTCGTGAATATATCCCGGTCTCTCCCTAAGTTCCCTTGTCCATCCTAGATGGTAAGTCCATCGAGGCAGGGACCCGTCTCTAATTATGACAGTACAGCACAGTGTACATTGCTGATGCTATATAAATAAATAATAATAATTTTTTTAAAAAAGATGTTGGACAATGGCAGCAAAAGACAAATTAAAGCCCTAAGCTTGTGGTGTTTTTCCAGATTTCCCAGACTGGGAAGTGCACGGCCTTTCTTGAATTTATTTTCTCTCTCTAGGATCCCTTGTATCCCATGCCTTCATCCTTAGCATCTAATGCATTTTTTCACCCTTCCCATCTTATAGAATCATAGGCTGTAAACAGATGGACGTGGGAGCTGCCTGCCGCTGGAGCTGCACGGGGGGGGGGCGGGCGCACCCCTTTGTCTGCCTCTTGCAGTCCTGCCTGGGTCTGTTTAGATGGACCCGGCGGTTGTCCCCCGCCCGCAGTCCCCCCACGTGGCGCACCCCTTTCCCTGCACCACAGAGCTTTTCCTGGATCGCCCAGTGCTCTAGGCTGGCGCCCGCAACTCTATGATATTGCCCAGGGCAATGGCCAGCTGAAAGCGGAGCTGCAGGGTGGGTCTACCGAACAGCTCTGCTTCAGGCCCGTGCCTTGGGTTTGGCCGCTGGTGGCACTCCAGGATGTTCCTGAGCGGGGCTGCCCCCTGCTCCCTTTCCACATCTGGCAGGGCGCTTTTAAATGGACTGGCCAGCTTGGAGATGAAGTAGGCTGGGGTGAGCAGAACTGGAGCTAAAAGCACCCACAGAGTTGGGAGGGACTTGGAGGATCATCTGGTCTGATTTGTTGCAGGATGACTCCAGCTATATCCAAGCAGGGGGTTGGACTAGATGACAGAACAGATCAGCACTGGATCCAGGGAAGTTGGAGCCCTGTGCAAATGGTGGTATGGGCCCCCTGCTAACCTAGGAATGTTTGAGGGGGACACATGGAGTCGCCAGTTAGAAAAAGGAAGATGTTACTTTAATGTTTGATGTTCATCAGTTAAAGGTAACATCCCCTTCAGGGGCTGGGATTCCAAGTACTGCAGGACAACGTGTTGCCCATATTGTTATTTCTAGTCGATGTACGGGCCCCATGCGTGGAGGGGCCCCTTTCTGAACCACCAGGGGTCCCTCCACAAGTCTGTATTTGAGGCTTGTGAGCTATTTTATGCCAGTGCTTCTCACACTTCTGCTGCCATTTGAAGTTTCTTCAGGGACGCGGATGTCCTATATTGGAGGGCTCTGCAGGGTCCTCCCAAGGTGCAGGTCCCTGTGTGCTCACAGTGTCTGCACTACTCCGGATCCAACCCTGCAAACAGATTCAGAGGAAGATCCCTGCGTCCTTCCTCCATATCTTTCATGGCATGACCTGCTCTCCCATTCTCACTTCTTCAAGCCGAGTCTTTAAAATGACGTCCATTTCCTCTTTTCCTATTAACCCTGCTCCTTGGCTCAATTTTCACGAGCTGCTGCAGAATCGGCAACACTGGACCCTTTCCGAGAAGCACACACACAGATGGGAACTCGATTAGCATTATCATGCTGTTTCCGGAGTTAGAAATTCCATGCTGATTGCAGAAAAACAGGGTAAAAGGAGGTTGTATTTCACGTTGTAATTCATCCTGCTGGATCTGTAGTTTCTCAGTAGCTTGGAATGCCACTATCTCTGCCCTAGTAGCGATTGTCAGCTGGTGATAGACAAATCTGAAACAGCAGCCACACTGGGTAAAAGGAACCAGAGCTATGGGTGCTATAGGAACATTGGGACGTGCCGAAGTCACAGTACAGCTGCTAATGTGGTCCCATCCCAGGTCATACAAACCTGGCTTTTCCTTTTCACAGAGTCCTATCTTGACAGCAGCAGTAACCAGGCTGGCTTGGCAGGGGTGGGGAACCTCAGGCCCAGGGGCCAAATATATCCGGTGGATAGTTTTTATTTGGCATCTTTCCATTTCCTGGCCCTGACTGCTGGATCCACTCGTTTCTAATTTCTACCCCCAAGCACTGAACGGCTGAGCTCAGCAGAAGGGAGCAGAGGTGAGATAAGAGGATGGATCCACGGCACAGATCTGGACACTCTCTTCTCTGAGCGCCCCTGCCCCAAACTTCTAGGTGGCTCTCAGACCTTGTACTAATTTTCAAAGTGGCCCCTGGGAGGGAAAAGGTTCCTCGCCCCCAGCTTATAACCAGGAGGGGTTTGACGTGCTATTTTAAAAAAAAATCTACCTAGAAGGAACCAGGACCAAATTGATCCTGGGCATCAGTCTTCTTACTTATTTTGTATCTAGTGTCAGTAATGCAGTTGTGACTACAGACTGAGGGGCTGACACTCTAGATTGGTCAAGGGTGGGAGGATGAGGGAGAGGGGAATATAGGGAGAGACAGGGATACATACATGAAGCTGAGAAGTTGCAGGAGCATGTGCTTGGCTTAATTACAAAGGAAGGAGAAGGATCTTAAAGGAGAAAGCAATGGAAGGAGAAGCATCAATGAACAATCTACAGGGGTGAAGAGCTAGGGAAATTAAGACAGAAGAGGTGGGGTTTAAGGAGGGATTTGAAGGTTGGAAGAGAGGAAGCAGAGTGTATCTCTTTGGCTACATGTATCATGAAACTAAACAAGAGCACATGAGATTTTTACATACGACCATTCGGACCAATACAAAAAGATCAGAAGAGGAGATGGGGGGTTGAAAATTATAGCCACCCAGCTCTGCGTACAGGTACTGGGCTGGGTCATGTGGTTTAGATCTGCTAGTTTTAAGCAGAGTTCTGGGACTGACGCTAGGTGCCCTTTCTTAATTAGAGAAAATGGTAAAGTGTAGACAAGGGCAGATTTCCTTTCCAAAACCCAAATGCTTCCTGCTCTCCCCTCCAATCATGCCCCCTGCTCGTGTCAGTTCTTTTCACTTTCCCACAGAGGTAATCATCCTAAACATGCTGGGAAAAGCCACTGACCTTCCAAACTCTTCAGTCTTAAATGCACCCTTGAGGATGTACCATGGCGACCATCAGGAAGTTACAGAGCAGTGAACAGGATGAAGATACGTGCACCGAGGTCTCATGAGGAGTAGGGAGATGAGAAAAGCAAAGGCAGCTTTTCCTGTTTTGGTCATGGTGAAAAACAACTTGGAAACAGCTCGTGAATGCCCTGAAGTCATGATCCCAAAGCACAACGTACCCATTCCAGTGAAGACAAAGTGCCCCCATGCTTAGTCAGCCTACAGAGAAACCTCGGAAGCCAATTGTTTAATAGATCAAATATAGCAGCAGAAATCCCCGTACCCCAGATATGTTTGTTGTCTGGATTAGAGAGGTGCTTGGATTAAGGGGGTTTGTACTAGGTCTGAAATGAGAAATCTTGGCGAGTGCTGTTTCCGTTGGAAGCAGGACATTTGCTTCCATTTGTGCAACATGGAAACTTACTCGTTTTCCTGCTGTTTTCGCCATTTTCTGTTATTTTTTGCAAGTTGAACAGGACTGGAGCCGGTCCCGAATCCCCGTGTGTGCCCTACATGCACCCCCGGGGGCTGTGGAGATGCTGGCTAAGCACCGGGCAAGTACTGGAAATTGCCATAAAAGTGCTGTAAAACCGTCACAAAATTCCCAGAAAGCGACAAACATGATGAAAAAAGGCGGAAGCGTGGAATCACTGGAAACTGACAAAATACCGGCAGACACTCGCGTGCACTCCTGAAAGGCTGGTATTTTCCTGCTGAATGGGAACACTTGCTCTCGTCTCAGCTCTAGTTTCTACTGTAACGGTAACACTATCTGTTTGAAAGCTGAAACTAGAGATCTGAAAAAGAGGGTTTCTACTAGAGCTAGAACAAGAACCCAAAAAAACAACCACAAGTAAACCCACCGAATATACTCTGATAATGGTTTGGGTAATAGCCAATTGGATATCCATTTCGGTTATTTCAGTTTTGGGTGGCAGTTTTGGTTTGGTTGTTTGGTCATTTTGGTATTATGGTTACATCATTTCAGCAACATTAGCACTACTGCTAGAGCTGCAACAAGTCCCCGCAAAAATCGGTATACCGGATGAATTTTTGGTACCCAAATCGTATTAATCTGGCACTGATCGGTATTGATCAACAAATTCCACAACTTAATTGTGCGTTGAGTGAAAAAATACTTCCTTTAATCTGCTACCCGTTAGTTTCATGGAGTGTCCCCTAGTCCTAGTACTGTTTGAGAGGGTAAATAACCGTTCCCTATTAACCTATTCCTCACCACTCATGATTTTATAAACTTCTATCATATCCCCCTCTCAGTCATCTCTTCTCCAAGCTGAATTTAAGAGCTTCCAACCTTCAAACCTGTCCAACCTCTCTTCACAGGGGAGCTGTTCCAAACCCCTTATCATTTTTGTTGCCCTTCTCTGTTCCTTTTCTATTTCTACTATATCTTTTTTGAGATGGGGAGACCAGAACTGCACACAGTATTCAACCTCCCTCTCTACCTTCCCCTTTTCAATTGTTCTTAAATGGATTTTATATGGTTTTATTGTATTTTATGTGAAATGCTCTGAGCGCCATTTGGAGGTGGTGGGGGTGGGACGGACACTATAAAAATAAAATGATTAATATTATTGTACTCGTTTTTGAAATGGCCACTGGGAGGGAACGGGTACCCTAGTCCTGGCTTACACGTTCAGATATGGGATAAAATCTATTTATTTAGTCCAATTTATATGCCACCCTTCCCGCAGAAACTCAGGGTGACTTACAATCATAAAAACAATATTAAAAATCATCATCAACAAAATCCTCTTAACACCCCATCCAACCCTTCCCCACACCCCCACCCACTCCCATCCAACCAGTGGCGGCTGGTGGGTTCCAAGGCTGGTGGGGTGCAGGGAGGAGCCTAGCCAACGGTAGGCGGAGCCTAGTCAACGGTAGGCGGAGCCTAGCCAACTTTCAAGTTGTAAGCCCACTGGACCAGGGACCTGTCTCCGAACAACTGTAAAGCACTAGCTCAAGCAGAGAAATCATCCATTGCACAGACAAGCCCCCCACTCATTTTCCCCTATCAGCACCCAAAAACCAGAAAACAGCAGGCAATTAGGGGGTGGAGGGAGAGAAAACTCAGCAGACTAGGCCTGGCCATTTGAAACAGCAGTAGCTAGCAATGTGGTCAGGCCCGTGAGTGGGGGCAGCAGGGCAGGGAAGCACAAAATGGCCTTGAGTGTGTCTGGACATGCTTGCAACCTTCACAGAAAAAGCAAACTCATGCAAAGACAACCCTACCCCTGCCTGCCAAAGCCCTGGCCACACAGAAAGGTCTTGCATTGATTCTGGAAGATGAACGGCCTCTGGCTTAGGGCAGGGGGAGGGAGTTCCATAATCACAGAGCAGCCCCCGAGAATGCCTCCCTGCGTGCCCGAGCTGTAAAAACATCTTGGAGAGATGGCACCTGAAAGAGGGCGCCCCGGGCTGACCTCAGGAGCCGTGAGGGAGGCGGCGGTCTTTCAGATAACTGGGGAGTTGTACTTAACTGACTCTCTGTGGGCTCCAGTGGGACTACTCTGGAGTAAGTGGTTGGTGGATCGTGGCCAGTGTTTTTTTTACTTGTCCCGTGGGGATTATTTCTTAGAGAGTACCGGGCACAACGCATGTTGATTTAGCAACCAGTCATCATCCAGGGTGGAGTTTTCAGAAACCACCTGAATGACCTAGGCCGTGAGTGTTACCAGACATAATGGTAAATATTATTGCTGTTACCGTGTATGCATAAACACATATTGTTTATTGTAAACAACAAACATATGCAAATCCGTCCCCGTTCTCCCCCCCATTGAAATCAATGCCATCACCCCGGGAGCGCTGCCAGTTAAGACGTTTATCTCGTTGTGTTTTAGATGGCTCCCTGACCGTCGGCTTCCACCAGCTGCTCCCAGATGATCTTGCTTGGAGCAATGCACTTGACTGTGGGAGAGAGAAGCCGGCTCCTGGCAAAGTCCTAGAATAGAAACTGCTGGGACCAGAGGCGTAGCTCGGTGGGAATGGACCCTGCTGGTGCAGACAGAATGGAGAACTCCACTCCAGTCTGCGTATGCAGTCTACATGCGTGTGGGCCCCAGGTGCGGCTGCACCTGCTGGACCTGTTAGAGCTATGCCCCCGGCGGGGACTGTGTGAGCAAAGCTTCATTACAAAGAAACTCCAACTGGGGAAGCAACCCCCAAGTTCCTCATCCCCAACCTTCCCCTTGCCCCACAGTCCCTTTCCCCACCTGTTTGTTGTTCTTTCTTACACACACACCATGAAAATGCACAGTAACTCTGTTGTCCCCTCACAAAAATACAGTGCAACCTTTCTATAACACGGTATTTGGGATGGGAACCATGTCTCATGCTGGGTTATAACCAAAACCACGTTCTAATGAAGATGCTTAGATCTCCAGGGTTTGGGTGTGGAGAGTTGGAATGAGAGGAGAGCAAGTGTTCCTGTTCTGCAGGGAAATACCGACCTTTCGGGAGCGCTTGCGAGGGTTCGTTGGTATGCCCTCAGTCTGCAGTCATTCTGCTCTTCCACCGTTGGGGATATCAGTACCTGTGGTTTTTCATCATTTCCCATCCATTTTGACATTTCCTGGCATTTTTCATCACTTTCCAGCATTTTTTGTCATTTTTCATCAATTTTGCAATTTTTCATCATTTCCCAGGACTTTTATGGCAGTTTTACAGCACTCTTATGGCACTTTTAAGGCACTTTCCAGCACTTCCATGACACTTGGCTGGCACTTTTGTGTCTCCCCAGTCCCTGGGTGTGCACTTGGGGTGCACATGGGGCTTGGGATCAGCCCTGTAGCAGCTCTGTTCAACAACAAACGGTGAAAACAGTGAAAAACCCGATATGTTTCTGCATTGCGCGAATGAAGACAAATGACCTGTTTCCAACAACGTGTCATTTCAGACCTAGTGCGGAGCTCTTTGAACTAGGCAGACAGATAATGGCAGATGAGATTTAATGTGTCCCAATGTCAGCTCAAGCTCAACATGGCTAAGACTGAACTCCTTATCTTTCCTCCCTACCCTTCCTCTCTCTCTTCCCTCTCCATCCTTATCGATGGGGTCACCATCCGTCCCGTTCCCCAAGCGCATAGCTTGGGCTTCATCTTCGATTCTCACCTTTCCTTTAAACCTTACATCAACTCTGTTGCCAAGTCGCTTCGCCCTCCACAACATTGCTCAGATTCGCCCCTTTCTCTCTGTCTCCTCAGCCAAAACCCTTGTTCACGCCATGGTGATCTCTCGCCTTGACTACTGCAACCTCCTCCTTACTGGCCTCCCCCGCTGTCACCTCCTTATCTCCATCCAAAACTCCACTGCTAGGGTCATCCACTCA
>QEPC01005636.1:1659254-1737738 GCA_003113815.1 Sphenodon punctatus | reverse complement strand
CAAACACTTGGAGCCAGTCCTTGGAAACTTGGAAATACTTGCAAATATAATTTTTTATTATTCCTTTCAGCCCTAACCTGAATTGGTACCTGAATACAAGATGGGTACTTGAAATACCAGGAGTTATCAAATTACCTAATTTCCATTTTACAGATCTATCCCAACGTACCATGTTACCATTTTAGTGTCTTCCCAACAGAGAATCATCAATCTATGGATGTACGTGGACAGAAAAATGGTGGGTAAAATGGCGCAAAACAGAGTAACAGTAACCTTGTAAGGGTAGTTCTAGGAACTCACCAGGTACCAGACAGATACCCTGTTCAGTACCCCATCTGCCCCAAATGATTTGGGTACCACCGATTTGATGGGTATACCTAGTTTTGGGTGTATGCATTTCAGCTCTACTTTAGACCTCGTTCATGTGGACCTTTCTCCATAACTTGTCTCTTCCAGTCCTCCGGTTCCTTTTCAAGGCTCACCTCAAGCCAGCGGAGGCTGGTGAAAAGGACACTGAACAAATGCCTAATGAGCAACGGAAACTTACAGCTTTCAGGATCACCACCGCATCTACCTGGAGCCACGTTGGGTAGACGACTTCATCGTTGAGAATGGCCTCAAAGAGGTCGTCTTCATTTTCCGCTTCGAAAGGAGCGTGGCCGCAAAGCATCTCATAGAGCAGAACTCCCATAGCCCACCAGTCAACTTCGGGACCATAGAGCATCTCCTGCAGAATCTGCAACGGGGAAGAAGCGAGAGCAGGGAGAGTAAGGAGGGTCACCTCTTAGGGCCTTGCTATTGCTTCTCCTAGGGTGGAGAGAGAGGCGAGAGCAGATGCTGAAACGTTAATGGTGCTAGCTCAGCAACACCATGAGAGTGTCAAGTTTTGAGTATGCCAATCACAGATGGCTTTTACAGACCCAGTAACCCAGTGTTCAGCAAATGCTACCCACGGCTTATAGCAGTAGACCTCTTTAAAGGATGTGCTGGGTAGAAGGCAAGGAAACTTTTTTCAGCTCAAATGTTTTGTCATGGAAGGAGCTGATCAACTGGGAACTTGACTAGGGTTACCACCTCCCTCTCGGCTTTCAATGGAGGGGACAGGGCCAAGTTGGTGGGGGTGCGGAAAAGTGGCTGTCACATTCGTTTCTGACATCATGACACTCCACGGGGTCAGGCCATGTCAGAAAGGGGGTGTGAAATTCCCCATGGCCTGCCCTTCTGCCTTCCTGTTTTCTCCAGCACCTCAGACTGCGTCTCCTGGTCTGTGCTGGTCCCCATAGCGCCTGTCATGTCCCCAACCCAACCCTTCACCTACCCTCTGGATCCACAACGTGTTCCTGACATTTAGCGACTCACAACAATCTGCAGGTTTGAGCCTGTGGGGCTACAAGTCCAAGGGCCCCTCCAAGTTCAAGCCTCCCACCTTTCAGCCTAAAGAGATGCAGCAAAATTAACCAGAGAGTTCCTCTTGTTGCATTTAAGCCAGGTCTGCCCTGCAGAAAGCAAAGTGGGTTTCGAAGATGGCAGAAGTCTCCCTGTACCTCTGGAGCGATGTAATCTGGTGTGCCGCAGAACGTTGCCGTGGTGATCCCGTCCTGAATGCCCTCTTTGCACATCCCAAAGTCGGCCAGCTTGCAATGGCCTTCGTGGTCCAGCAGCACGTTATCCAGCTTCAAGTCCCTGCAATATTACAAAAACAAATTAGTGGGAGTGTAGCCTAATGGATAAGACATTATACCTGGGAGAACCGGGTTCAAATCCCACGTTAGTCCTGTGCTCGCTAAACAGAACTGAGCAAGTTACTATCACTTAGCTTCAGTTCCTATCTGCAAAATAGGAATAATAATAAAATAATAATAATAATAATAATAATAATAATAAGAAGAAGAAGAAGAAGAAGAAGTCTTCCTCATAGGGTTGTTAATGAACCTTGTAGATAAAGATTGTAACATACTTCGTGTCCTGCTAGAGGACACTTGAGGTGAATTGTCCCTGTTGAACATAATGCCGTCTCTACATTATGCTTTACTATACAAGCGATCTGCAGACAGACACAACCAAAAAAGTACGGAGAATACATGCAGGTTCTAGTCTATTCTAGATCAAGGTAGAAGCTCACAGCCTGAGCTGGATCTCAGATAGGTGGGGTCCAGAGAGGACCAAGCAGGGCAGTCAGCTTCCTGACCTTGGGAGAGCCCCCCCCAAGGTCATTCCACACCCACAAGCACAGACTGTGGGGAGACCGTGTTGGGGCCATCTGTGGATCTAGGCAACGCTTGCCTAAAAATACATCCAGAGAGAGTGTGGTTGCCATGTTTGTAACGTGACAGAGAGACAAAGTGGTTCAAGTCATACCTTTTATTGGACCAAGCTTGCTTATTTCCACCAACAGTTGGTCCAATAAAAGATATCATTCAAACCACTTTGTCTCTCTAAAAATACATCCCAGCACTTGGTCTCTTGGCCTCTTAGCTGTCGAGCCTGTTCTGTTTCTGTGGGGGAAAGAGGCCTGCAGCAGGGACAATACATCAATTGTTGACGCACCCAATGAGACACAGAGACTTACGTTGGTGTAAAAACTGGCCGCACTCTTTATTAAATAATCAAGCTGTAGGCAGGTGGGGAATTGCACCTTGCAATCGGGTCCAATATGCCATTTAACTCAAGAACTTATTAACTCGGGTACTGTCCGGACGTGCCTTCCGTTGACAGTATCCTAAACCAAGTCTCCTCCCCTCTTTCGACAGGGCAAGGCCGAAAGGGGGGGACTAACCCACTGTGGGTTTGAGTAAGAAGTGAAGCGTCCACCAGGTCCGAAGACAGCGCATGTCCCTGCAGACTCTGGTTAAAAACACCACTCCCAGGGAGCGTGATCACAGCGCATGCTGTGCCCAGCATTACGCCGTGTACCATCTCCCCATCTCTTAGTGAGATGACTCTTAGTATCTTAACAACCTACCTATTCAACTTTTACTGGCATATTGGACCCCTGCCACAAAGGGGTGGTCAATCCTGAACGACCCCGACCCCCACCTTCTACCTATCTAATACATTTTCGAGATGGCCAGCCAGAGCTGCTAGGTACATCTCGTTCCCTAGGTCTGACAAATGTATTCCATTTTGGCGGCGAAGGGGACTTAGCTTCCTCATCAACAGCAAGTGCAGGAAGAACCCATGCTTCTGGTACAGATAACGGCAACGGGCTCTCTTTCCGTTCCACAGGTACGTGGAAGAGGACTCCAATCCATTTTCTTTGCAAAGCACCCTGGAAAATAACTCAGGCCGTTCCCTGAGTGCAAGACACCCAAAGCATTTGGCATGTTCCCAGATAGACACCTCTGCTGTCTTCCAGAATCACATCCTGGGCATTGGAAATAAGGAGACCAAGCCTCTGCACTACAACCAATCACTTGCACCCGTGACTCCCATTAGAAACATAGGATAACCGACCACATCCAAACACCTCAGGGGACAGGCTTTTGTCTGGATTGGTCTCCACTTGTGATAGGACCATAAAGCGTGTCTGGGATAACTAAGGATGGCATAAGCAGGAACAAGGAACATTTTCCTTCCTGTAGGTGACTTTGGAAATTAGTACAAGCACTGAGGGCAGGATAGGAAGGAGTTTATTTATAATTGATTTATTATTAAAATTTATATGCCGCCCCCCTCCTGCTACAAGCATCTCGGGGGCGGCTAACAACATTTAAAAAAACATAACTAAAATACAATTTAAAACAACCTAACTTTGGAGCTGGGGATGCTTAAGGGGTGTGCTCGGGATGTGGATGGAAAAGGAGGGTCCAGATCATGGATCGGTGCCATTCACAGGTTTGGGGAATGTAACCTCTTACTGTCGGGAGCTGGGAGTGGATTACCCCATAGTGACCTGTTGGGGACTTCGAGCAACCGAGATTGGCCACTGTCGGGGACAGGATGCTGGGCACGATGGACTACTAGTCTGACCCAGTGTGGCACTTCTTATGTCCCATCCTTGAGCGAATGTCCTCATCTCTGCTACCTTCCCCCAAGCTCTCTTTTTCAGTGCTTCAGGATGGGGACTAGATCGACAGACCAGACCCAGAAATGAGAAAGGAGCCAAATAAAAAACAACTGTGTGCTGGATTTGGCCCAGGGGCCAGAGGCTCCCCATTGCTGGCATAGAGCAAGTTTGGAATAAAGGAGGGTCTAGATATGCGAGGTTATATTCTAGTCCTAATTACTGCTGCTACAAAGTCCCATTGGGTTGGGCGCTGCAAACAGACAGAGTAATAGAAAGTCTCTGCCCTGAGGAGTTTACAGTTTAAACAAGACCACAAAATGGCAGGAGAAAGAAAGCATTAACAGTGTCATCTTTTAGGATCAGCCAGGGGACACGTTTGCCTCCTCTTCCCCACCTTCGTTCCGTCCTCATCCTTCCCCTGCCTCAAATTTGTCTCAAATGAGTCCCATGGTCCCATTTCAAATGCATCACCAAGAGGCTGCTGCAGAGAACTGGGTCACTGACTGGGCAGCCTTGCCTCATTCCCAGCACCTTTGCAGCAGCTCCAACCCAAGCCATAATCTAGCACATGTGAAAATCAATCAGTCCAGGAGAGTACTCAGTGGCTGTTCAGTGAGAGGTGAGTGGAGCCGGGGCATCTTGAGGTGGCAAAGAACCTCTCCTGCCTCTGTCTGATGTGGCCAATGCCCCTGCGGAGTAGGGGTGACATCATGATGCTCCAAAGGAGGCGGGGGTCGTATTAGAAAGGAGGGTGGGACAAAGGGGTGATGCCCCGCCCCCTGTCCTGGAGCTGGTTTTGTCCCTGCTGCTGGAACAAGTCCCCCTGCCACTGGATCTGGTCTGCAGCCACCATTAGAGCCTTCCACTCCCACTCTGATTGTGTGTGTGCATGAGTGTGTGTAAGAGAGAGGGGGAGAGTATGTGTGCATGTGTGTGAGAGTAGGCACATGCTTGTGTGTGAGAGGGGGCGTGGCTTCTTGGCTGAAAGGGTGGGGCTTATGTCCCTCTGGTTGATTAAAACATCAGGAGCTACGTGGACAGGGTGCCTTACAGAGAGGTTTGCTGTTTAGTGTTCTTGCTACTCCGGCCTGTGGTTTTTGGCTCATCAGGAAGCATCTCAGAGCTGAAAGGTACAGACTGTGTTCCAGAAAACAGCAATCATGTGGTTGGAACTGCAGACTATTCTTGGCTTCAGTTTCAGTCGAGGAGAATCTTTTTTCTGTCTGAGGCGGGGTTGGCCGGCGCGGCACAAAATACATGTCTGTAACAGGCACAGTGATGAACAGGTGGGGACACCCCCAAATAAAACTGCTTGCAGCCTTTTTCGGTCCCTGGTTTCTCAAAACCTGCCAGCTGCATCTGCTTCCTCTTGCCTGTGGTGCTTGGCAACCCCTTCCACACGCTGTACATCCACCTTGCTCCCCCTCCATTTTGCCTTCAGAGTGGCTAAATTGGGGAAGATTCCCAGAACGGTGCTGATTTGCCAAGCCAGAGGATAGGAATGTTGATTGATGGTTGCAGCACCAATCAGAATTCATGTTGTTACCGAGGGGCAACTGCTCAAGTCAGAATAGACAGAGCCAGCAGTCTGGCTGATGCAGCCTTTCCCATGTTCCCTTGCCCAAAGGCGTGAGACCATGCCCCCGCAGGCTGAGAACTGTTACGGTTGGTACCTGACACAGAGGAACCAAATGCAGGCACAGCCCTTGAGAAGGCTGGTCATCTCTCACAGGCACCACCTCTACTTCCCATGATTAGGGCGGGGGCAGCTTTCCAGACTCTTTGTCTTGAAAAGAAACAGGGCTACGCTGAAAGAAGACAGGGCAAAAGGTCTCTCCCCCTCCTCCCTCGCTTCTCTGACATAGCCACATCCCTTTGGAGAGCCACGGCATCATGATGCTCCAAAAGAGGTGTGGCTATCTCAGAAAGGGGGCGGGCGCAGAGGGACATTCCCACCCCCTTCCCAATGTGGCCACACCCCCGTTGGAACATTGTGACATCGCAATCCTTCTGAGAGGCTGGGGGCCACATTAGGGGCTTTCTTGTGGAGCTTTCACTGGCCAGCTAGTGCCCCCCAGTTTGCAGGATTATCCCTGTTTCATCTGGGAGTAACATAAAAACGACCGGGAGGTAGCATGCAACCAGGGTCACACTACTCTATACACCATACACTGCACAGGTGCAAGCATGCTCTGCAACTTACTTGTGTCCCCACAAAAAAAGAGAAGTTGTTTCTATTCATGCCATTCCCCATTAAATTTAAACCAGCTGCTGCCTCACTGACTGACATTGGAAGCCAAGATGGTTTTAACCACAGCAGGGCTTAGCTCCAGACCTCTGACTTCCTAAGCTTGCACAGTAAATCCTTCCAAGAACGCCTGCCTCCCAGTGCAACGCTGCTGTCTACTGGCTTCTCGGAAAGCAGGGGGGCGGAACCTAGGCCATGGGTCAAATCTGGCCATGGGCTGTTCTTCTTTCACTCCCTAGATCTGGCCCATATTTATTTATTTATTTTATTTATTTATTTACATTTATTGGCCGCCCCCTCATGCCCACGGCATCCCGGGGCAGCTTACAGCAAATAAAACAACAATAAAAACTCATAAAACATAATATCAAAAATAAAATGATACCATAAAACCCCTCCCCAAGTCCTCCCAACCTATCCTACCCTCCCACCCCTCCGAAGGCCTGGGCAAACAGCCAGGTCTTACAGGCTCGACGAAATGCCAGCAGACCCGGGGCCAGGTGAGCTTCCTCTGGGAGGGAGTTCCAGTGTTGCGGCCCGGCCACCAGGAACGCCCTCTCCATTGTGGCCCCCCATTTAACACGGGGGACCTCCACGAAGCGCCCCCGGCAGACTGCAGGGATCGCTCTGAGGTGCGGAGGGTGAGGCGGTCCCCACGGTATGAGGGGCCCAGACCGTGTAGGGCTTTATAGATCAACACCAACACCTTGAATCTGGCTCGGTGCGCTATAGGCAGCCAGTGCAGAGCGCGGAGCACAGGTGTTATATGCTCCTGCCGCCTTGTCCCTGTGAGGTGCCATGGATCCATTCTCTACCCTCAAGCACTGAAAGAGTGAGCAGAGATGTGGGCAATACACACTGAAAGAGAGGGGACGGGTCAGTGGGACGGGTCTATGATCTGGACCCTCCCCTTTCTCCTCCTATCCTGAGCGCACCCCTTAAGCACCCTTGACTGCATCGCCTATCCACTCCGCAGAGCTTGTACCCTGCTTTCCTTAGCTTGTACTTACATTCACAATGGCCCGCAAGCAGGAAAAGCTTCCTCACTGCAGTCTTAAAGTGCTGTTTAATGTAACTCGGAGGTGGGGAACCTTTTCCTTCCCAGAAGTTACTTTGAAAATTAGTACAAGCTCCGAGGGCCGCATAGACGTTGGGGGCAGGAGAGTGTATGGGGTGCACTCAGGAAAAGCAGGGTCCAGAGATCGTGGATCTGTCCCCTCTCCTTGCGTGCAGGTCCTCATCTCTGCTCCCTTCCACTGAGCTCAGTGCTTTGATACCGGAACTGGATCTACGACCTAGATCCAGGAACTAGAAGGAGCTACCCCTGGAGCTCAGGTTCCCCACCCCTGGTGTAAACCCTTGCTCAAATGAAAGGCTAACAGCCCAATTTGTATGCTACCCCCTGGCCATTTTTATGTTGCTCTCAGGTTAAAAAGGGATAATCCTGAAAAGTGGGGGCCAGTGAATGCTGCATAATACATTCTCTCAGGCCGTTTTTAGACATGCGCTGGGATCAGGCGCCGGAGCGGCGAAACAGCCATGGTGCTGGTTTACACAAACCGGAAGCGGAAGTTGTGCATGTGATTGGTGGCCGCGCATTCTTTTCCGGTCGCGTACGTCCCCCCCAGAGAAATCTGACCTGTTCGATCGCGGTCGGCAAAGAATGCGCGGCCGCCGATCATGCACACAACGTCCGCTTCCGGTTCGTGTAAAACAGCGCCGCGGCTGTTTCGCCGGTCCCGCGCCTGATCCCCGCTGCATGTCTAAAAACGGCCTCCGGGTGCCTTCTCACTCAGCAAGGACTCCAGGGTAACTTTCTGTTCTTCTCTCAACTAAAGCTCTTGTTTTATTATTTCCTCTGACCCAACCTGGGCCATTGGAGGATTTGGAGGCTGCACTTCTAACACTCACGGCCTCATTTCAAATGTATTCATGGTCTCCATGTATGTACACATGGGGCACTGTGCAATCTCAGTTGTCTGGATCCAACCCTACCAAAAATTTTATTTAAATTTTATATTCCCTCCACTGCTCTGCCACATTCCCCGATGTCTGTGGTGTTAAACAAGACCTATGCAGGGTGACTGTTCTGGTCTTGTAGTTCTTTCTAGCACCTAACCCAAGGAGGCCGCACAAGAGCCAAGTTCTGAGATTTACAAGCGACTCTTCGTTTCAGCAGCGAGAACTCCAGGAAGCCAATGAAACTGGAAAGTCTCCAGTTCATGAAACCAGAACCTACCTCATTTCCCAAAAGCTTCCATTTTCCACTCAAGATTTGTAAGAGGCTGATGGCAGCAAAAAGGGAATGGAACAAACGTCAAGGTTCCTTGGGCAATTCTGAGTTCGTAATTTTGCAGGCCGATTCCCACTGGAATAAGGCCCTGCTGAAAACCAAGTGTTGTCATTCACGCCACTATTTGCATATCAGCTTAACTGCACGCTTTGATTTCAGACACAGAGGATAGGACACAAAATGCCTGGTGTGGCCTCCTGGAACACTGGCACAATGTGCAAGGGTCACACTTGGAGAGAAGCAAGAAAAATCTGCAATCCACCTGACCCTCTCTTCAGTAAGATGCCCAGAGGGTCTGGGCTCCATATATCTGAAAGACAGCCTGTCCTTCCATGCCCCATTGCAGCCTCTGCGCCTCCCTGTGGGTACAGTCTGTTAGCCTTGTTTGTAAAACAGGGGCTCGCAGGGAGGCATTCTTGGTTGCTGTCTCAATGCTTTGAATTTCCCTCCCTCCGAGGTTCATTTGAATGCAAACCTGGGTGTTTTCTGGAGGCAGTGTAAGACCTTTTTGCTTGAAAAGGCATTTGGTGGGTGGGGATAGGGAATTGGGATGGTTTTGTGGGGGAGGGAGTTTGGAAGGGGTGATGGTATTGGGTGTGTTTGTTAGGGGTTGTGGTAGGCTTGGGGAGGGGAAGGGATTTTGTATTTTAATGTTTTATCTGTAAGCCATCTGAGCCTTTGGGAAGGGCGGCATATAAATTTAAATAAATAAATAAGATATTATGGTGAAATCAATAGGAAATGATAGGGACAAAAATCACAAATGGAAAAAAGGGGTCAAAAAGCTTTGACCATGAAATGGAGAGCAGAAATCATCCAACCTGCATTTAGTTTAAGAAAAATACTTTTTAAGGTGTAGGTCTATGAGCGCTGGGGGGTACGACAAGGTTGCCTGCTCGCCTCTCTCCTCTTTAATCTCTTCATGTCTGATTTAATAGAATGGATTAAGAAATATAGTCCCCACCCCCCTAAGATCCATTATATGCGCTGCAGTATGCGGATGATTTGGCACTGTTCACACAGACAGAAAAAGGATTAAGATCAGCAATTAGAGGACTATTAGACTATGCAGCAGCAAATGGGTTAAAGGTGAACCAGGGAAAATCTAAGATCCTGAAAATAGGAGAAAGATTTCGGAGGAATGTAAGCGGGATAATCTTGGGGGCCACGTTTGAGGTCGTAAATAAATTTACATACCTAGGCGTAATCTTTACCCCCAAGGGCACATGGATTCCACATGTTACGAACAGGGCCCAAATATCAACGGTCACCACAAAGATGCTGATTAAAGCATTTAACTCTTCAAGAGATAGTTCTGTTGCTATTATCCTTGAGGCTTTCTGAACAAAGGTTATTCCCATACTAACCTTTGGCCTAGAATGCACTTTTTCGACAGATATTAGAATCCTGGAACGGGTGCAGAATTACTTTCTGCGTAGATTGTTAAAAATGGGGGATAGCATCCCAGGAGCTGCTCTCAGAGTCGAGACAAATATGTTCTCAATAAAACACTATTTAAGGATCAACTTGGTAAGGTACTGGGCCAAGTTACTGACCCTTCCATCTGACTCACTCCAAGTTTTATGTTTGAAAGAAGAACTTCAACATGAGGGAGCCAGAGCATATCCATGGATCCGGTACACTGCATCAATAATTAATAAATTGGGCTTTTCAATTGCCTACTTAAGTACCCAAACTCTTGGCGATATTAAAACCTGCATACAACAAAGATCTAGCGACATCACAATACAGGAGGTCCTTGCTGCTTTCAAAAGTTGGAAAGTAGCCCCAGAATTTCTACTTAGTAAGACACGCCCTAAAAGGGAAGTATATTTAGATCTCTTGTGGAACCCCAGTTTGAGGAGGCAATATACTCTGTTCCGCTTTAATCTTATTCCATCTGCAGTGGTGGAAGGCAGGTACGCAAGAGTCCCTTATCAAAAACGTGGATGCTCATGCTCACTTACGGAAATAGAGTCAGTGGAGCACCAACTTTTTAATTGCCTCTATTATGTGCATCAAAGGGCGAGCTTGCTGGCTCCCCTGGTGGAGGGTAAGGGATTTACCCAATCTCAGTCTTTAAGGCATTTAGCAAACCTATCAGATATTAGTGACATCATATCTTTTACAACTTTCCTTATTCTTATGATTAAGAGAAGAGAGGGTATCAGATCTCTATTACAAACAAAGTGAGCAGGTGGAAGTAAGTCATACCTTGTAAGCCACAAAATTAAAATCAAAGATAAAGGGCAAGTGGAAGCATATGCGTAGGGAAGTGTGGTCAGGGGATAAATATCGATGACATGACCCCCGTGAAGGGTGAGTTATTAAGATTAAAGTAAGAGGAAGAGGGTGAATATATGTGTTGCGGGGCCTATTAGGGGGATAAATGCTGGTGTTATGACCCCTGAGTAGGGCAAGCCACCACTGGAATAAGATGTAACATAAAAGGAGTCAAAATTTAAATGTAGATAAAATCCATTGAATGGAACATAGATGCATGCCTTTATATATATATCGGCTGTTCTGCTAGGGGAAAGCGTCGATGCTATAATCTTTGTGAAATAACATGTTATTGCGAAATAACAACATGCCATTGAGTAAAGAGATCAACTGCTATTATATGTGAATAAATGATGGTTATAAAGGTATTTTAATGTTATGTTACAAATATTTTGGATGTATTAGTATATAGGGTTTTATTATTTATTTTATTGCTAATTTTAATTTTGGCTGAGCTCGTGTGGCAGAAGTATGTAACGTAATTGGAGCATGGAGATGTGGAGGAAGTAGGGAAGAGGGGAAGTAAGGCTACGATAGGAAATTTCCTAGGAGGTCTTATAATTTTCCCCCTCTGGTTTTTCATGAGGGTATAAATGCAAAGGGAAAGCAACAGATGGAGGTATCTACCTCGTCTGGGAGATGGGAGTCTCCGATGTAGATGTTTGGAGTAGTATTGATGTACTGGTTTTCCCCTCTTGTTCCTTGGTTTTTCCTTCTGGCCATGGGGAAAGCTAGAGCCTAATAAAACTTGATTGATTGATACTATGAGCGCTGGAGATTTAAGTTAAGTCTAGAAAGGAAACCCACCTACCAAGGCCAATTCCTTAGGGCAGGGGTGGGGAACCACAGGCCCGGGGGTCAAATGTGGCTTGTGGCAAATTTTGATGTGGCTCCTTTCACTGCCTGGATCCAGTTCCTACCAACAAGAACTGAAACAAATGACAGAGGAAAGGGGCAGAGTTTATTTTTTTATTTTTTTATTTCTAGATTTATACCCCGCCCCTCCTGAGAACAGCTCAGGGCGGCTTCCAATAAAAAAAAAATATAACCATTTAAAAACACATCAAAAATACATAAAGTATTAAAACAGGGCCCAGGAAACATTTAAAACAATAAAATAGGGTAGGGGAGATAAAACCCCATTAACCCACCCTCCCCAAAGGCCTGGGAGAACAGCCAGGTTTTACAAATTCGCCGGAATATCAAAAGGCTTGGGGCCAGGCAAGCTTCCTCCGGGAGGGAGTTCCAAAGATGCAGCCCGGCCACCGAGAATGCCCTCTCCATTGTAGCCCCTGGCTTAACACGGGGGACCTCCAAGAAGGCACCCCCAGCAGACCGAAGGAACCGCTCTGGGGCGCGGAGGGCAAGGCGGTCCCTGAGGTACGAGGGGCCCAGACCGTGAACAGCCTTATAGATCAAAGTCAAAACCTTGAACCTGTCTCGGCACGCTATCGGCAACCAGTGCAGAGCCCGGAGCACCGGTGTTATGTGCTCCCGACGACCCGTCCCCGAAAGGAGGCGGGCCGCCACATTCTGCACTAGCTGCAGCCTCCAAACCAGGCACAAGGGAAGCCCCACATAGAGCGCATTGCAGTAGTCCAGCTTCGAGGTGACGAAGGCGTACGCACAAGGAAAGGGGACAGATCCATGGCACAGATCCATAAACTGGACCATCCTTTTCCTGAGTGCACCCCTTAAATGACTGCACCCCACCCCACCCCCACACACACAACTTCTTTGCAGCCCTTAGAGCTTGTACTATTTTTCAAACTGGCCCCTGGGAAGGGAAAAGGTTCCCTGCCGGTACAGGGTGCATTCAACTAAGACCAGGCTGAAAGAAGGAGCACTTGGCTTGTTTGATGCAGTCAGACGGAGTGCTAAAGGCAAGGGATCCCTTCAATAAAATCAGCACGGACATTGCCATTTATGGCCATAGAGGTGTCGCTTGAGCCACATTCCCAATTGCAACAACTGTTTTATAGCCCTAGGAGTCCAGGACTTGATCGGGAAACTTCAACCATATTTGGCTTTAGCTCTGCCAAACTTTCACTGCTTCTTTTAAAAATATGGAACGATGGGTGCCGAGGCTGCCGATGCAGCTTCCCCGGTTTCATTTTGTGGGATCAAGCTCAAGAATAGGCTGAACAGTCATCTGTCAGGGGGTGTTGCCGCTGCGTCCAAGCAGGGGGTTGGATTAGATGACCCTCAAGGTTACTTCTGACTCTTAAGATTCTATGATTCTAGGTTGATGGGTCTGGAAATCATTGGGCGTCTTTAGACGCAACGGCGATCGGGTGCGAAAGGCGTTTGCCATGTTGCTATGCATTTTGTCTAAACACGGTCACTGGTTTGCCCCCCGTTAGCCTCCCATTAACTCCTCATTGGTTGCACAGATGTATCAGGTGCGGCAGTTGAGTGTTTCCCCTGTCCCCATGATTCACGTCGTGTCTAAAGAAACTGGGTGGTGTGTGAACAGCCATTTCTGGTCTGTCTGCCCCCAATCCTCCACTCTACACCGCCAACAAACTGCTCGTTCCTTCCTGCAGTGAAGAATCCGCTGTTTAGTTGCACCGTGGAGTGGACGGTCAGGCAGACTCCACCACTCTCCCACATGAACTACAACTCCCATAATTCCAAGAGATTTAACCTCTGCTTGAGCTTCCCGGGTCTATTTGCTCTCAGTAGAACATAAGAAGTTCCATGCTGGGTCAGACCAATGGGCCCTCTAACCCGGTATCCTGTCTCTGACAGTGGCAGGTTCCATTGCTTCAGGGAAGTGCACAACAGATCATAATGGTGTGAGTCATTCCAAGGGCATGGCTATAATAAGGAGAGATGGTACAGCTGCACCAGGGCCCCCATGCATGGGGTGGGAGCACTCTTTGGTGCAACTACGCCCCCTGCTGCTGGGGAGGGACAGAGGCCCCAATTCCATCTTCTGCACTAGGACCCATTCCAACTAGATATGCCTCTAATCCATTCCCTACTATTCACGCCCAGCTCCTGACAATCAGAGGTCTTATCCCTGGAGGAACAGCCATTTATGTACCAAACTTCTAAGAACTTATCCTCTTTTGAACCCAGTTATGCAATTGTCCTTCACAACATCTTCTGGCAATGAGTTCCACAGGTTAATTGTACGTTGAGTGGGGGGGAGGGGATATATCTCCTTTTATTTGTGTTGAACCTGCTGCCAGTTGGTTTCATAGGCTGTCCCCTAGTTCTAGTATTTTGAGAAAGGGTAAATCCTCATTTTAAAATCCTCAGTTCTGAATCCCACCTCCTTCTCTGACACCCTCGTGGCTGGAGAAAAATCAGTTGCTCACAGCGGGCACGGCACGTACTGCACTGGCAAGACTTTCTGCTCACTAAGAGAATATTGGTAAAGCGTCATGTGAAGGCTCGCCAGCCTGAATCATCTTGAGAAAGGCAAGCTCAAGGAAAATGTAAGCTCATTATTTCCAAGCTTAAACGTGGCATGATTCATCTGCCAATAAAATGAGGGAGCGCAGGATAGAAAAACACAGCAGTAATAAGATCTCAGCAGCACAGAGCTTCCTCGGTGACTCTTCGCAAAACTGCCTTACTGGTAAGGGCCTGATTCTGAATTGAGAAGCCAATGGGAAGCTTTTAGTCAGGGGCGTAGCTATTACAGGCACAGAAGGGACATTTGTCCTGGGGCCCAAGCTGGGCAAGGGCCCCACAGAGGCCAAGCTGGGTGGGGTGGGGGCACAAATCCTGTTGTGTTGTGGCACAGCCAGGCAGACACTGAGTGGAAGCAGAAGTACCTGCAGCGCGCAGTGCATGCGTGGGACCCACCTGGTGGGTGGCACAGGACAGAGCAAGGAACTGCCGCCGCCGCAACACGAGGCAGGAAGCTGCAGCCTCCGGGGCTCAAGTGCGGCAAGTGGAAGGAAGGAGAGGCGCCGCGACGTCAAGGGCGAGGTGGGACAGGAGATACTTTTAGAGACTATAATTTGCCAAGGGAATGATAGTATCTAAAAGTGGCTTTCCACAAAATAAAGCAACAAGCCCCACACGTCACTGCCCAAGTGCACAGCGTGGTACAGATTGCTTCCCTGGAGTAACCCGGGGACGGCGAAGCCAAGGTCGGCATTAGAACTTTCAAGGCCAGGGCAAAAGTAAAATTCCGCAGCGCCACGGCCCTGCTCCCCCCCACATGGTCCTACCCCTTGGACAAGAAGCAGTTTGGCCTCTGTGATTTTGACAAGCCACTGGTTGCTATTTTAAGGCACCCAAGCAGCTTGAGCTCTCATGAGGCCCTAAAAAAATCATTCCATTTCGGGTCCCTCTAGAGCAACCATGTCTCCGGGCAGCTGTTTGTCTGTCGTGATGTGGCTGCCTGCCCCAGACTCCCTTAGTGCTTAGCCAGGACTGATGGGTGGGTGCTGGGCCGGCGGAGATCCTCTGCATTAGTACTGGCTAAGCGCTCCTGCTTAGCACTGGCTGGAAGAAGCGGCAGTGAAGGGAGTCTGGGGAAGGCAGACGCAGCATGACAGACACACAGCTGATGATTCAGCTGCCCTGGAGCGTGGTTGGTTGACACCTCTCATGTAAATGCACCTGTGGCCACCTCCACGTTGGCTGTCGGCTAATTACAGCTCTGTCACGACGCTCTGGCAAGGTGTGTGGCCACATCAGGACTCAGTAGTACGGACTCTCTTCACCCTGCCCTTTTCTGACATGACCACGCCCTTTCCCCAAGCGCCAGGATGTCACAACACTTGGAAAAGAGGCATGGACGTGGCCATGTCAGAAAAATGCGGGGGGGAAATGGCTCTCCTGCCCCTCCAATGTAATAGTGCCAGTGCCCTCAAGCACTGAAAGACTGAGCTCAGGCGAAGGAAGCAGAGATGAGGGCATGCACACAAGGAGAGAAGATGGATCCACGACATACAGTCATGATCTGGAGGACCCCATTCCCCCATCCATTCCTGAGCATACTGTCGATTGCCATCTGGCCCTCAAAGCTGGCACTAATTTTCAGAGTGGCCCACCGGAAGGGTATGACTGGGATCAGCTGACTAACTGTGGTGTCCAGAGGGAGGGAGTGCAGCCCTGGAATTTTGAGGCTGCTATCCATGAGTCACCTGCCTTTAACAGCCAGCTGATTCTGAATCAAACACTTGCCCTGGTAGGCAGCACCTCTCAACAGGCAGAAGCAAACCCCAAATGCCCGCCACCCATTAACTCTATCACTGGACTAGACCAGTGGTTCCCCAATTGTGATCCACAGACCACTGGCCACCTGCAAAGCCAAGGCAGGTGGTCTAAAGAACCAGCTGCCTCTAGAACCACGCAGGTGTGGGTCCCTGCCACGGACACATGGTGAGTTTGTGAGAATTTCTGGAGTTTCGGCAGTGGTCTGTTGGTCCAAAAAAGTTTGGCAATCACTAAACTAGACCATTTAAAAATCAAGGAAGGCGTGAGGTCTCCGAGTCGTAGAGCAGGGGTGAAGACTCTTCTCTTTCCCATGGGCCGCTGTGAAAATTAGTGCAAGTTCCACACGTTGGATAAGAGTGGGGGGTAAGTGTGCATGAAGGACATGCTCAGGATGAAAGAAGGACAGGGGAGGTCCAAATCATGGATCTATACTATGGATCTATCCACCTTATCATTGTGCACATACCTTTCTTTCACTCCCTTCCCCGTGTAAAACGGGGGGCCGCAATGGAGAGGGCGTTCTCGGTGGAGACCGCGACTGTGGAACTCCCTCCTGGAGGAAGCCCATCTGGCCCCAAGTTTATTGGCCTTCCGCCGGGCCTGTAAAACCTGGCCTTTGGAGGAGGGGGGGGGGTTGGGGTGAATTTTTTTTGAGGGGGGGGTTGCCTTTAGAAGGATTTTTAGATGTTTTAATTTTTGTGTTTTAATTGTTTAAATTATTGTTATTTTTTATGTTGTGAGCCGCTCCGAGATGCCATGGGCACGAGGGGGCAGCTAAGAAATATAAATAAATAAAAATAAATAAAATAAGCGCACTCTTTCCATGCTTGAGGGCTGGGATTCGAACCAGAGGTCAGATCCAAGAACTGGAAAGCAGTAAAAAAAAACAGCTGTAGGCTGTATTTGACCCAGGAGGCCCAGCCTGTCATAGAGGATCCTTTCTTCTGCAGAATTCATCGCTGAGTACGGGCTTGCTGGGATTTTGAGTATGAGTCACTTTCTGTCCTCCTGAAGGAGGACACCTGATCATGCTTTATTTAAAAAGTGATTCCAATCCAGAAAGAAAGCGCATGATTCGTAAGGCAAGAAGCAACAGGCAACAAAGAGTTCTTTGTTGGATACAGGCAAACAACTGATTGTGATCTTACGTTGCACGCTCTAGAGCCAAACCTGTGTGGCTTGCACAGTACAGATTTGCACAAACATGCACATTTTCATTGGAAAGCAGGCTCAATCTTAAGACTTTTCCCCAAAACCCTTCTGTCTGGAGGTTGGTTTCAGCACCCACAGCACAGGAAGTTTTTATTATTTATTATTATTATTTATTATTATTATAAGCATTTGTGTAGCACCAGCTGTGCACCTGGCGCTTTACAGAACAATAAGATAGACGCGGTCCCTGCCTATGGCTTACAATCTAATAGACACGGAGGGGGGGAGACAAGGAGAGGGGACATAGGGAGAGACAATGGATAAATTACATTCAAGCGGATGCGAGGTCTCAGGTGCACGTGCTTGGCTTGGTTGCGGTTAGGCAGGAGTCTGCAGGGAGGGCAGACAGTAAAAATTGAAAGTAAAGTTCTAACAGGTGCCGGGAAAGGCGGCGAGGAAGAGGTGGGTTTTTAGGAGGGATTTGAAGGTGCGGAGGGAGGGGGCAAGACGGATGTGGGTAGGGAGGGAGTTCCAGGCATGGGGGGCAGCAAGGCAGAAGGGGCGAAGGCGGTTAGGGGAGCAGGGGAGACGAGGGAGAGCAAGGAAGGGGGTAGAGGAGGAGCGGAGAGTGCATGCAGGAGTGTGTAAGGAGACTAGGGCTGAGAAGTAAGGGGGAGCCAGGTTGTGAAGGCATTAATAAGTGAATACCAGGAGTTTGTGAAGGATGCGTGAGGGAAGGGGGAGCCAGTGAAGAGAGGAGAGGAGAGGCTGCACGTGGTTGAAGCGACGGGCTGAGTGGATGACCCTAGCAGTGGAGTTTTGGATGGAGATAAGGGGGGACAGGTGAGAGCAGGGGAGGCCAGTAAGGCGGAGGTTGCAGTAGTCAAGGCGAGAGATGACCATGGCGTGAACAAGGGTTTTGGCTGAGGAGACAGAGAGAAAGGGGCAAATCCGAACAATGTTGTGGAGGGTGAAGCGACAGGACTTGGCAACAGAGTCGATGTAAGGTTTAAAGGAAAGGTGAGTGACGAAGACGAAGCTACGGGCTTGGGGAATGGGATGAATAGTGACCCCATCGATAAGGATGGACAGGGAAGAGGGAGAGGAAGGGTAGGGAGGAAAGATAAGGAGCTCAGGCTTAGCCATGTTGAGCTTGAGCTGACGTTGGGACATCCAGGCAGAGATATCAGAGAGACAGTTGATGAGGTGAGCTGGGAGAGAGGGGGGTGGAGAGATAGAGTTGAGTGTCGTCAGCATAAAGGTGATATTGGAAGCTGTGGGAGGCAATTAATTTGCCAAGGGACAGGGTGTAGATAGAGAAGAGGAGAGGGCCCAGGACAGAGCCTTGGGGAACCCCAACCGAGAGGGGGAGGGAGGAGGAGTTGAAATTGGGAAGAGACACATTAAAGGAGCAGTCAGAGAGGTAGGAGGAGAACCAGTCAAGGACAGAGCCGCAGAAGCCTAGGGAGCGGAGAAGGTCCAGTAGGAGTGAGTGGTCGACAGTGTCAAAGGCAGCAGAGAGGTCAAGGAGGACAAGAATGGAGTAAAGGTGGTTAGATTTAGCGACAAGTAGATCATTGGTGATCTTGGCAAGGGCAGTATCAGTGGAGTGAAGGGGATGGAAGCCAGATTGGAGAGGGTCCAGGAAGGAGTTGGCAGAGAGGAGATCCAGGCAGCGGGAGTAGACAACATGTTCCAGATGAGGAGAAGGGAAGGAGGGAGACCAGCCGGTAGCTAGAGGGGTCAGTGGGGTCGAGGGTGGACTTTTTGAGGATGGGAGAGACCGTGGCATGCTTGAAGGTGGAGGGGAAGGAGCCAGTGGAGAGGAAGAGATTAATGACATGTAAAAGGGGGGGGGGCAACAGTGGGAGCAATGGAGGCTGGAGGGGATTGGGTCGAGAGGGCAGGTGGAGGGGTTGGAGGAAGAGAGCAAAGAGGCGATTTCCTCAAGGAAGGCAGGAGGGAAGGATGAGAGGAGGGAGGGGGAGGGGTGGTGAGGGAGTGGGGAGAGGAGATGGGTGGGAAGCAATGTCCCAGTGGATCTTCTCAATCTTTGAGGTGAAGAATGATGCGAGATCCTGAGCAGAAAGGGAAGAGGGTGGAGGGGGACAGGGGGGCTTGAGAAGGGAGTCAAAGATGGAGAAGAGGTGCCGAGGGTCACGAGAGTAGGATTCAACCCGGGAGGCATAGTAGTGTTGTCTCGCCAAGGAGATAGCGGAAGAGAGGGAGGAGAGGGAGAATTTATACTGGAGGAAGTCAGGGTGGGAGCGGGATTTGCGCCAGAGGCGTTCAGCAGCCCGGTGCAAGAGTGGAGGTAGCGGATAGTAGGGGTGAGCCAAGGACAGGGGTTTTGGGGTCGAATGGGGCAGGAGGAGAGGGCAACAAGAGAGTCGAGGGTCGTGGCAAGAGAGGCGTTGAGAGAACTGATGGCAGTATTGGGAAGAGGAGGAGAAGACAGGAGGGAGAAGGGGGGAGAGAGAGGAAGCAAAATCTAAAGAGTGAATAGCCTGCAGATCAAGGAAGCGGCATGGAGCTGGGGAAGAAGATGGGGGTTGGTGGGAGAGGTTGAAGGAAGCGAGGTAATGGTCGGACATGGGACAAAGGTCAAAGGAGAGGTCAGCAACAGGACGGTTTCTGGAGAAGATGAGGTCGAGAGAGTGGCCGCCTGTGTGGGTGGGGGAATCAGTCAAAAGGTGGAGATCAAAGGAGGAAGCTAAGGAAATTCTACTTTCCCTGGGGATGCCCATTCTACGACCAACCGTTGCAGCAGACGTCATTTGTTTTAATCGCAGCCTAGTCAAGTGAACACGACAGGTGTGCTTCAAGTTTAACTGTAAGTACTTTGCCATGCCCGTATCTGGTTTCCAATGCATATAAAGAGGAGCTATCTAGGAAACCCGTAGCACGGCACAATCCTCCTGTAGGGCTACATCAGTAAGGCTTTGATACAGTAAATCCCTCTCTAAACTAGAGAAGTACCTAACATCTTTGTTGGCTGCGTAGCAAAACCCAGTTTTATTGAAAGTATCAATAATGTATGTTGAGCAAGGGAACTGCACGAAGGGTGACGCATCAGGTCCTCCAGGTAGGGATCTGAAGAACAGATTTCCTAGCTGCTCTGCCGTCAGGAATGTGCGGTGGACAAGCAAAAACATGGCACCTCAGGCCCTTCTTAATTTCCAGCCCCATAACACAGGGCAAAGATGGAATCACCTGACCACCGTGCCAAAACATTGTTTAGAGATGACGTTGGGTGATTTCAGACATTACGAGATCACGCTCAATTACAGTGAATCACGGTCAATCCCACAGCGCAGCCAAAGCGCCCGGAACGTCTGTTAGGCAGCCGCCAGATGTTCATCACAGTGAATACCCACATGGGGTCAAAAATAGCCACGCTTCCGCACCTCCGGCCCAGGCCAAGTCCGGAAGCGTGGCCAAAGAGATTCCCGATGGGAACCAAGAAAAAGTAACGTCTGGATGGCAATCACCAGCTGGGATCAAACAAAATGATCCCCAGTCGGGGACAAAGCACGCAGTGTCGCTGCCAGGCAACCGGCAACAACACAGGCCGGGGAGGGAGATTTAAAGGACACACAGCAGCAGCCGGGACGAGCCGCCCCGGCGCCTTCTGGGTGCTTTGACCACAGCCTGGCCTGGGAGCGGCGTAATGTCTGTTGCGCTGCCCCGGTCCGTGATCTGTCGGCCCAATTCCCTGCCGTGGTTCCGCTCCCGTCATGTCTGTTTGGGGCGTTTTTTTGGCCACGGGGGGTGATTGATCTGTTGCCCCCACTGGGAATTCACTGGGGCGAATCGGGACGGCGTAACGTCTGAAATCACCCATGGTTTATCAAGGCATGGTTTATTTTCAGTGAAAACGGATTATATATGACATACATGACATCTGAAATGCATGTATCCTCATCTTTCCCTACGCTCTTCCGCCAGGCATTCTGCAAGGGGGAACAGGGGGAGGGAGGGATGGGATAGGGTGGCTTTTATCACAGATCTTTTGTGTATTAATGTTCTGTGCTTTTAGATATATATTTATATTTAAATTGTAGATTTTTTTTAATGTGTTATTTTTATTGTTTGTATTTATATTGTTTTATTGTAAGCTGTCCCGGGATGCCAGAGGCATGGGGGTGGGATATGAAATATAATAATAAATAAAATAAATAATATGTTCCGCTTCCTTGTCCATCCTAGATTGTAAGCCTCTCGGACTATTTAGGGTCTGGGCAATTTATGTGGGGGTGGCAGGGTGGGACTTGCAGGCCTGTCAGATACAGGAGTTACGCATTATGACAACTAATAGGGGTGGGGCTCCAGGGGGAATTTCAGATTCAGATTTTTCGGTTTCGGTTCTTTAGAAATTTCAGATCTTGGTTTGGATTAGTTTTTTCTCGGTGTTGGATTTTTTGCATGCATTTTTCCCCATTGAAGTCAGTGGGGACAAACTGCAACGTTAAAGAGCCAAATTAAAAAAATCAATGTAAAAAATCCGAATTGCCCCAAACCGAAAAGGAACCAAAATTTCGGATTAATCCGAATCAGCCATTTTTGGGTAGGGATGGGCGAACAGAACCGAGTTCGGAAATTCAGTTCGGTTCGAAAATCGAGTTCGGTTCGGAAGTTCAGTTCGGTCGACCGAACTATTCGAGTTCGGTCCAAACTCCGAACTTCTGAACAGAGTTCGGAAATTCAAACCCCATTGAACTAAATGGAATATTATCTTATAGGGATGGGCGAACAGAACCGAGTTCGGAAATTCGGTTCGAAAATTGAGTTCAGTTCAGAAGTTCGGTTCGGTCGATCGAACTGGTCGAGTTCGGTCCGAACTCCGAACTGCGTTCGCTCATCCCTATTTTTGGGTTGATTCAGTTCTTTCCAAATCTAAAGATGAGGCGGGGGGAGGGGTAGCCCTGCCCTCCGTCCCTGCCCCCTGGGTCCCAGGGAGCAGCAAGTAGAGAGGGCAGGAGCAACGGAGTCTCCTGGGGAACCTGGTGCTGCAGACTGCCACTGCTGCTCCCCACCAGCAGAAAGTGGTGGCCAGAGAAGCAATGGGTCCTCAGGACCTGCTGGTAAGCCCTTCTGTCTCTGGCTCATCAGCTCATGAGTAGTTGCTGGCTACCCCCAAGCTGTTACGTGTGCACATAACAGGAGTGCCTGTGTTGGCAATCCTGAAGACACAGGAAGCACAATGTGTAAAAACGCCTTTTACGGCTCCTCCTGATCCTGAAACAATTTTCAAAATTGTTGAAAAACCCCTTGCTCTCTGTTGGCACAGGAGGTTTATGGCCCGTCGCTGTATTCAATGACAGCCTTGCTCCATGTTCTGGATGCTAGCTGTTCAAAGGTAGTCTCATTTCCAGCACAAACAGAGGGTAAATCCAGTAGCAAAACAAGAAACCAGAAAGTTATTTACTGGTAATATGTAATAATGCCAAATAAGAAGATACAAAATACACAATAAAAAACTCATATAAATATATACAATATGCAGTAACCCCCCCCCCCATATTATATATTGTATATACCAGATATTATGTATTTATATCACATTTTTATTGTGTATTTTTTTTAACGTATCTTTAAATTTGGCATTATTTCATATTATGTCACAGGGGCACGCCAATAAACGTGGTTCCAATGCCGTGCACGGACACCCGCAGCGTGCCCCCGGCTTGGAACAGCTGATCCCCGACCCGGCACCAGCTCCGCAATCGATCCTACCACTGGGGTCCCGGACGCAGGAGACTCCTCCACGGCGCAGCTTGTTACGCCCGAAGCAGGAAGTGACTCCCTGCCGCTGTGCAACGCGGGGGCGGGGCCAGCAACGCTGCGGCGCTCCCAGCGCCTCAGGAAACGCCAGGGGTGTGTGGCCAGCACTACAAATGCCGGCGCTGTGAAGCACACAGCGCCGGTGATCAGAGACTGGCCCGTGGAGTGACGTTGACTGAGCCTACCCAAGCTAAGTCCCCCTTCATAGATTTTCCTATTCCCTTCTTTCCCGGAGCGATGTGTGGAGTAATGCTGTTCACCTGGTGTGGTGAGTGAGTGAGCCCTTTTCCTGTTTTCCCTGAGTGTGAGTGTGAGAGAACACGAGAGTGTGTGTGGAGTGTGTGTACGCGCCCCTCCCCTCCGGGGATCTCCCCCTTCCCCCTTCTCAGGAAGCTTGTCCCCTTTTCCTACCCTGTGGTCCTGGGGCTCCCTGTTCCCTTCAATCCTCACGTTTAGCACTAGCTTGTCCTCCCCCCGTGGTATTGTGTGGGTGGTTGAACGGTGGGGCAGGGCACTCCAGTGTATCTGTCCGGCGCCCTATGATGATAGGGGCCTAATCCCGTACGGGATACCTTGGCCCAATTACTATCCTGACGGGAAACCTATTCCCTTAGGGGAACTTGCCGAGAGCACTGCGAGGGGCCCGTGTCCACGTCACCATGATTGTGTGATTGTGCCTTCCTAAGGTTCGTCTCCGTTGCTTCTTCTGGACAGACACCCCTCTCCTTCCCCCCCTCTACCTGACATATTACCAGTAACTGTTCTCATTTCCAGGCATGCTGGCTGTAAGTTTCCGGCTTGATAAATCATGCAAAATATCTGACTTGTCATTCACCAGTTTGGAAAAAAACAGGCTCACGAGACTAGGGTGGCTCTTTAAGAGACCTTTAAGGCTCCCATTGGCAGAGGGTCTAAGCGCCATAAACTCTTCCGCTTCAGAACTCTACCTCTGAGGAGTGGAAGTGCTATTATCCCCAATTAATAGATGGGAAACAAAAGCACACAGATGGGAATGAACTCCGCGTTAGCGCCCGTGATGTCGTCACAAACCAGAGCAGTCTGAACAAATTTTATGCTACATTTGCGCTACTCCGTGCTGACGCAGCCACCCGATAGAGTCCGCCCTCCACTTTGGAAACATGAAGCGGCGTCACTGGCAATTACAGAGCTATCTGGATGGATACAGGGGTAGGGTGTAAACTGGGCTGCAGTTTAGTAGCTGTCAGAGGAGAGCTGGGGGCGGGCCCTTCACTCCACCTCTTCTGATGTGACCCCGCCCTCTTTCCAATCGCCATGGTGTCAATGTTCCAAAAAGGGGTGTGGTCACCTCAGAAGGGGGTGTGGACTGTGGAACCCCTCTGCCCTGCCCATGACCATGATGTCCGAACACCATGATGACACAGAGCTCAGAAAGGACGTGGGGTGGGTTTGTCACCTCAGAAAGGTCAAGGTGGTTCTGCCCCCTGCTCAAAGGGCTCAGAAGGTGGCAGAGATGCAAGCCAGGGGTGCAAACGCATCTCCTTGCACCCTCCTCCTGGCACGCATGCAGGAAAGTCCTGGTTGCCACTGAGTCGCAGTGAACCAGGCTGTCAGGAGAAGAGAATGGGGATTCTTTCCCATAATCCTGCGCTCCCACTAAGGACTGGAAAATCAGAATACGATTCACCCAATTTTCATTGGAATCAGATTAATACGATCACCCGGTTTTCCTGATCCATCCAATTTTCGGATTAATTCAGGGGTGCACTCTCACTCGTTTCCCCCTCTCTCCTGTTGCGATTTGCTAGGCTCTTCTTTGGCCCATCCATCATTCGAGGATTGTGGCTTAGAAAGATGAATGGCCCATTGCACTGAACAGCTTCGGTTTTCCATTGACTCCAGTGGATCATTTTTCCATTTAATTAAGTCAATGGGAGGGGGGGGGGAATACAATCCCACCATTTAAAACCGATTAAATTGAACCTGATTCTGATCTTGATCCGATTTTCAATCCAACACACATAGATGCCATTACAGCCGGGTTAGTCAGCTCTTCGCACTGTAAACGTGGAGCTGTCTCCATAGAGTAGAAGGGCCCAGCAGACACAAGCACAGAGAGACTTTCCACTCATGAGTCACACTTTGGCCCTATGACCGTTAGAACCACAAGGTGTCTGCAGATGCCTCGAAACCAATCCTGCAGCTTCACTCCGACTTCTTCCCATATCATCATCGTTTCCAGTGTATTTCCTTGAAGCCAAGCTGCTGACCATCTCAACTAAGACATGCAGTTGGCGATGCTTTTCCAGAAGCAGACAATAAAACTGACACTGTCCCATGCTATTTCCAAAGCAATTGGCTCCCTGTCCAGACACAATCACATGGGAGCTGCCTGATGCCTCTGAACACAAGGCATGCTAATTAGGTTCCCGTTACTGGGAGGGGGTGGTGGGTACCCACTACCATGTGTTACAAGCTGACCCAGCACTGGCAGATTAGCTACGACTGAGCAGTCCTGGTCATTCCAAAATTAACACGGCAGTTCAAGCTTTAGGGTCATAGCAAGAGGAGGGCTGGGTTAACAGTGCAAAGACAGCAGAACTCTTGTGTGAGTCCTTCCCAAGATTGAACAGGATCAGAGAAAGAACACAGCCAACAGCTGGGAAAATACCATGGAGTTAGCCATGGTTGGCTGCCTCTACGTGGTCAGCTGGTTTCTCAAATAAATGATGGCATCCCTCCCAGATTTCACTTAGGCTATAATCAGCAAGGGTGCACTGCTAGCTGTCTCCTTTTCTGCTGAAGGGCTATGCCTTTCAGTTTGCGATGCTGGCTTGTCTCCTTCTAAAGGCGGAAACAGGTTCTCTGACCTACTCTAGGCTACAGGGATGGGAGGGGTTTTTGGCTGTCTGTGAGCAACTTCCTGAGGATTGGTGCCATCTGCTTTCCCCTCAGGTAAGGGGATCAAGCTGCCTGGAAGCAGTAGCCATTGTAGTCTCTTGTGTTGCGAGGTTTAGGGTTGCTGCAGTACACACGCAACGAACAAGGTGCACTCTCAGAATCAGGTCAATAGGCTTTATTGCTTAGGGGCTGGAACAGTGACAGTGGATCCAGAACTGCCCCTGACCAGTAGAACCAGTAGCATAGACCTTTCTAGCTGGCTGAGGTGGTTGGAAGACACTGTACAAAACTAAGGGTTTCTTATAGCTTTAGACAATGGAAGGGGTGGACAAAGGAGAAAGAGAGGAGGAGTCAAGAAGTTATTGGAAACCTACCTCCTTGGGAAGTGTGAATTGGGCCTGCAGTTGTGTAAACATTTTTAAAAATGGGTGCTCAAGCCAGAGAGTAGCCCATGACCACTTGCGTTGATTAGGGGACCACCCGTTCAGGCTTGTGCAAGGATATTGGCCACTTGTCCTTACAAGGCCTTTTTGTTGGGTTTAACCATTTAAGGAGCTGCAGGCTGCCTTGTACATGCCAGGGTATGTCAGAACATGCCAACAGCCTTCAGGAAGTGACTGTTCTTGGGCCATTTGTGGCCATGGCCATAAAGCTGTGGTGTCTAGGGATGTGCGAACAGAACAGAGTTCGGAAATTCGGTTCGGTTCAAAAATTGAGTTCAGTTCGAAAGTTCGGTTCGGTCGACTGAACTATTCGAGTTTGGTCGAATTCCGAACTTCCGAACTGAGATCATACATTCAAAACCAGGGGTTTTGGCCTTCCGAACTGGTTCGGATTCGACCGAACAGTTCGGTCGAATTCGAGTTCGGTTCGGTTGACCGAACTGTTCGAGTTCGGTCTGAACTCCGAACTTCCGAACCGCATTCGGACATCCCTAGTGCTGTCCTGAAGGATTTGTCATCAGACTGCTGCTCTGAGCACCCCCTCTTAATACAATCCCTGCCTCACCTAAAGCCTCCCCCTGGGGTTCTGTTTGCATTGTAGCATATATGGGGATATGTTGTGGGTGGGATGGGTATGTGGGATATTTTAGGCAGACTCCCCTGGGTGTGAGATGGGGGAGTGAGTGGGGGCAGGTTAATATCTTCCGTGTTGGGGTGGATTCCTATCTCGGGTGCACATCTCTTGCAAAAACTTGCAAATTAGTGGCTCTCCAACTTTGCCCTTTTAGGACATTGTCACCTCCACACAGGTACACAATATCCCCAAAGGGAAGTCAGTTACCCTTAAACATTTTTTATATGCGACCAAAATGGCCCTGGGGTAGAAACATACCCCAATTAATTTTATTAGGGGTAGATTTATACCCTGGCCTGAGATTGAAATCTACTGCATCACATTTCATGCTAGCTCACACATTCAAGCAATTTAAGTGCCAAAGGACTGGGGTAGGAATCTACCCTGTGACACAAAAACACATGGTTTAATTTGTGACAGAAGACAAGGACTAAGCAATTCCTCAGTTTAGCTATGGCCCCTCTGCGAGAGGGGAGGAGCCCTAGATTGGGGAAGGGAATTCCTCCAGGTGAGAGCTGGAGGAATGGGATTGGGAGGGATGGGTCGGTGGGGTATTGGGAGATGTGGGATGTATTTTATATGTATTGTTTGTGCTGCTGTTTGTTTAAGAAATACTGTAAGTCACCCTGAACCATTTTGGAGCGGGGTATAAATCAAATCAAATAAATAATAATAATAATAATAATTAATAATAATCATGTAGGCACTAACTCCTCTACTGGGAATACCGCTGGGATAAAGGAGTCCCCAGTAGATGCTTAGATGGCACAACTGAATCCTCTCCCCCTCCTTCCTGTGTCCCCTGGTGCAAGGCATGAATCAGAAACAGGGAGCAGGAATGGCCAAGAGTTGCATTCTGGGGAGGGGATGGGAGAGTCGCTTTGCCACGCCCCTCTCTGACATGCCCACACCCCTTTCTGAGTGTCATGATGTCACAACACTTGGAAGGGTCGGGACCAGACAGGAGTCCAGAGGGGTGCAACTGACCCCCCCCTTATACCATTTTCCAACACCCATGCCAAGGAGCAGTGCCCTCTAACTATGAGTCTCTGTTTCCCCTGTTGGCAAAAGCTAGAGCAGCCCCTAGAGCCTCCCCACGCGGTGCACAGGGCCTGCACGAAGGAGGAAAGGGATTCCCTTGCCAGTACTGTGGGGAGCTAGGGGCGAAGGGTCAAGGGGCAATGCATCATCCACCTCTGCCCTATGCTACCCTAACTGGTTCCTGGACAGAAAATCAGGGCTCTGCCACCAGCATTCTGTCTCCGCACAGGGCTGGCCTTAGAATTTGCGGAGCCCAAGAAGATAAAATGCGGGGTCCCTAGTGGCAGTGCCCCAGGTGGTCATTTTCGGACCCTATACCCTGCCCTGGTGAAAACAGAAGCACTGCAGGCCCCCAGGAAGAACGGGGCCTGGGGCGGTCAACTGAGGTTGCCCTGGGATAAGGTCGGTCCTGCTCCCTCCACCAAGGCAAGCCAAACATAGCCATGAATGCGGGTCCCAAGGGAAGTCGGCAGGTTTGTAGCAGCGTATTCAAGTGGAGCAGAGCGTACCAAGTGAGCGGAGACTGGCCAAGTAAGGGAGGATGAAAATAAACTGGCATGAGCCTATCTAGCATCAGATGCTCAGGTGGTGTCAAGTGCTGAGTGCAACCATCGTGAAGTAGGTGAAAACGTGCTGGGTTGGGTTAAAACGGCAGCGAGACACATAGGCAGGGTTGCATTGTCTTAAAATGTAACCAGTTCAGCTGTTTAGCCAGGCAGCATGTTACCGCCGGCCTCTGCTCTATTTCTCACTTAGCCAAGTGAGCAATGTCTCAGGGGAACCAATCAAATTCACACACGGGGAAAACCCTCTGGGAGTTACGTGCCGTCCTTCAGCTCAGCAGCTACTGCCTCCAACATGCTAGGACCTGTGCGCAGCCGAGTTCGACAGCATCCGTGAGCTGCAGCCCACTTGCGAGCTTACCCATGGGCACACTGGAAAGGAGGCACAGAGAGGACTTAGAGGAGCATTTTCTGTTGTAAGAGCCCACTCAGGCTTGCATTTGATTAAATCCCCTGGTTCTCTGCTTGGGAATCCTATCTTGCACCGACTTTCCCCCCTTCTCCCTTTCTACTCTGTACTAATCACACAGGCCAGGATCATTCTGGCAGCCTTCTCTTAGATGGCCTGTATCCAGTGGGGTTTGGAAACATTACAATGCTACATACAGTCTCCCCCGCGCTTTCACAGTTAGAATGTCAATGTTAAAATTCTTAGTGCATGAGTTTGGAGATGGCAGGGAGCCTGGATCTGGAATTCAGTTGGGAGATCACCAGCTTTTTCTGAGTTAGGAGCAGGATTTTGTTTTTTTTATATATATACATTTCTCAGCCATCCAGATCCGAGAAATAGCTCTAGAGATTTAAAATTGATAACTCAGACCTGGTTATCAATGTTAGTTCAAATGAGATTCATTCAGAAATGGCAATAAGCATCTCTGTGGGGTGTGGGTGGGGGGGGATGTGAATTTTGTAACTCAATATAAGAAAACCTTTTCCCACTGAGTCAGTAGGAATTTTACAGAATTATAGGACAGTAGGGCTGGAAGCAATTTTAACACGTCACGTAATGCATCTTGCTACACTTGAAGGCAGGATTCAGTTTACACCATCCTTGATAGCTGTTTACTAACCTATTATTAAAAGTTTCCAGTGAAGGGGAAATTACATTTTTCTCTCTTCCTTTGTTAAGAATTTACAAGGAGCAAAGAAATTTGGGGTGGGGGGCTCCAGGCAGGGGTGTAGCTAGGTGGGAATGGGCCGTGGCACAGAAGATGGAATGCCCCCTGCTGGGGCACTCCACTCCAATGTGCTGCACATGCATTTTACATGCGTGTAGTGCCCCTCCCCCCGCCCCCAGGCTTGGGCTGCACCTGTTATAGCCACGCCCTTGGATCCAGGCAGAATTGCATTTACTTGGCATTCTTCTTGATGGCTAACGACGCCAGTCAGCACCAGCAGTGGCTATTTTGCTGTCATGTGCAAAATAGTTTTGCAGCCCTGCCACAAGGCAGTGCCTTGATTTTGGTAAGTCCCAGCAGGATCTCTAGCCAGAATCAGTCCAAACACATCAAAGTGTGCTTGATTTACAGCATGCCACTTCTTTCAGCTGCCCATATAAGGTGCTGGTTTTGATCTATAAAGCCCTCAGCGGCTTGAGCCCCACACATCTAAAGAGATTCCCTTCCCCCTGCATCCCATCGTGCTCCTTTAGGTCAACAGGGGCACCCTCTTGCGAGTTCCACCACTGCAACAGGTCCGGACAATACAGGCTTGCAGAGAGGTGTTCCTGGTGGCTGCCCCATAGAAGAGGAACTCCCTTCCCCTGGAGGTTTTCCAAAGCTCGAACCTGAGCGTCTTCAGAAGAGAATGTAAGACCTATTTATTTAGCCAGATTTTTAGCAGGCAGGGACAGGGCCGGCCCCAGGCATGTGCCACGCTTTCCTGGCTGGGAGGCAGGCTGCAGCCAGCTTCTCCCCAATAAGTTCTTCTGCCTCCCTTCCCTGGCTCTGGTCCCCATTCCCTCACCTGCCTCTGCCTGCTAGTAGTGCTGCAGCAGCAGCAGGATAGGACAGGGAGATAAAGCTGTTTGTTTATAAACAACACCTTCCCATGTGAGTGATCAGAAAGTTGTTGCCTTGTAAAGAGGGTTCTTTGAGATAGCTCCCAACATTTTCACAACTGGGTTGTGCATGCTCACCCTATTCAAATAATAGACCACGTGATGGTCTCGAGCTCCTCTAGTATAAAAAGCACTGACTCTCCCCCTCAGAATGACGCTTCCTTCCAACCCTTTCTAGGAATATAAGAAAATTCCATGAGGGGCTGGAAGGGTGGGTGCTGTGAGAATGTTACGAGCCATCTCAAAGAACCTTCTTTACAAGGCAGCAACCTTCTGTTCTTTGAGTGACTCCTCACAGGCCATTTTTATATGGCTCTGCCGGGTGGGGGATCCTTGGGCGCCTCAGTACATGGGCAGGGTGTGCACACGGCCACACACGCAGCCTCACTCATCCGCACCCACGGAGCAACCGCCGTTTTCCATGGTTGCTCCATGCGTGGGGACGAGTGGGGGGTGAGTAGGGATGTACATGGGGACGAGTGGGGGGTGAGTGGGGATCTGTGTTAGGCAGGCGCATGCATGCTGGCTGCATTTTGGGTGTCTTGTGCATGTGTACCTCTGGACCTGTCGCACCGCGTGCGTGCACAAGGCACAGGCGGCACCAAGAAGCAACTGGCCCTGGAGGCCAGGCTGGCTAAGCTCACCCCCCTCCCCCAGTAAAGCAGCGGACGCAGTCAGTCTCTCTGTGCCTGCCTGCCGGCTGCCCCTGCAGGAGTGGTGGTAGACGCTCGGCTGGGGAGGTGGGGCGGAAGCACTGGGAGGCCATGCCTGTCCATGGCCGCTTGGCTGAATGCCAGGTAAGACAGCCAAGGGGTGCCAAACCGGGGAGGGGGGGAGCATGGGGAGGCCATACTTCTCCATGACTGCTCGGAGGAATGGAGAATGGGAATCCTTCCTGTCCAGAGGGAGTCACTTTTATGTAAATTTACACATTTGCATAATTAGGTGGGGCCTAACTATGTAAATTAGGCCCCCCGCACCAAGACTTTCGCACATGGCCTCACAAACCCTGCGGCCGGCCTTGGGCAGGGATAGAGGTCAGAGGGTGCAGCTGGGAATGGTTTTAATGGGAATTTCATACGGTTTTAACTTTTTTAAAATATATTTTTGTATCCTGTGAGCCGCCTGAGCCTATGGGAAAGGGTGGGATAGAAATTGAAATAAATATTATAAAATAATAATAATAAATAGTAATAAATAATAATAAACCGATACACACACAACACAGCCCACTCATCACCATTGCTTCTCTCTCTGGGAGGTAGGGCACGCGATATAGCAGGCCCCTAGGCCTGGGGCAGTCTCTGCCAGCCAGTCTGTCTCTCCCTCAGTGCCTTCTGAGGTAAGCCCCCCTCCTGTAGGCGACCGCCTCCTCCTCTTAGGCTTCACTTCCTTGTGAGAAGAACCTCTGGCTTCTGCTTTCAGTCGCTCATTTTATATTAACTTTATTCCGACTGGCTTTTGACTCCAGTGGAAATCTACTGTCCTTTCTGGTTATTATAAACCTTGCTCGTAAAAGGGAGCTTATGTAAGCGGCCCTCTAAATCTCGCTGACTGCCAGCTCAAACATCGGGTTTATGAACCTGCTGGAAAAATGCTTCCTTCGTAAAACCCTCCAACTAGGCGAGCCACAGCTGGGATCTTGAAAGCTCCAAAAAACTAAGGGGAGGTGCTGGTGATCTTGTAAAATTGGCTAGTACTTCCTTGAACAGGAGACCTCCAAGGAAAAGAGACATTTGCTAGCGGGAGCAGCATTGGCAATAGTGGCTTAGCAAGGATGTGGTGGACTCGGGTCAATGTTCCAGTTAAGGGCACCCCTACAGGCAAGGAGGCAGGGCCTACCTATTATTTATTATTAATTATTATTATTAGCTTTTATATAGTGCCAGCGATGTACCTGGTGCTTTACAGAGAGATAGGTAAGCTCTTGGGCAGGGACCGTGTCTATGAAGACAGTGCCACCCTAGCTCCCAGCAGGCCCCTCTTCCAGGAAGGAAGTTTTAAGAGTAGGTGGGGGCCTGGGCCAGCACTCCATCCCTACCCACTCTGAAACTTTTCTTCTTGGCAGGGCTTTTTGCAAGCAGCCCGAGCACCGCTAGAAAATTTTCAGAGTGGGCGGAGGCAGTGCGTTGTCCCTGCTCCCTCCCAATCTGAAAGTTTCCTAGTGGCACTCACGCTGCTTGCAAAGGCCCCCTCAGAGTCTCAGGCCCAGGCTCCACTGCTCCCCCTTGCTCCATGGTAGCTACTAGGGATGTGAATTTTGGTTTCAGATTCATCCAAAATGGCCCAGAATGGGCAGTTTCAGATTAATCTGAAGTAGGCCGTAAAACAGCCTGCCAGTTATGGATCCTAAATTTCGGATTTGTATTTCCCCTACCCCCATTCCCCAGGGTCCTGAAGTGCTACCTGCTGGCCTTGGAGGCCTTGATTGAAACACCGCTGCTTCTGTGGGGACTCCGGTAAGCTCCCTCATCGTGGCATCCTCCCTCCTCTGGATTGCGCATGTGCAAATGGCTACCGCCCTTAGCCAATATGGTAGCAGCTAAAACGACAACATCGCCACCATTTTGTGTATTCCCAGTGGCCATTTTGCACATGTGTGATCTGAAGGAGGGAGGAAGATGCCATGGCGAGAAAGCCTGACGGAGCTCCCACAGCAGCAGCGCTTCAGTCAAGCTTCTTGTCACTTGGAAGCATCGTTTCCAGGTCACGAGAAGTCCTAGCTCCGCTCTGTTCTGCATGTGCTGGTCAGACCTCATCTGGAGTACTGTGTTCAGTTCTGGGCACCGCACTTTAAGAAGGACGTTGATAAACTGGAATGGGTTCCGAGGAGGGCAACAAAGAGGGCCAGGGGTCTGGAAACCAAGTCCCATGAGGAAAGGTTGAAGGAGCCGGGTATGTTTAGCCTTGAGAAGGGAAGACTAAGGGGAGACATAATAGCCATTTTCCACTACCTGAAGGACTGTCACAGAGAGGATGACGACAAAGACTTTTCTCTTGTCCATGAAGGCAAGACTAGAAATAATGGGCTCAAATTACAAGAAAGCAGATTTCAGTTAAACATTAGGAAGAACTTTCTAACGGTAAGAAATGTTTGACAATGGAACAAATTGCCTAGGGAGATGGTGGGCTCTCCGTCACTGGAGGCTGGACAGCCATCGGTTGGGGATGCTGTAGCTGCTCCTAGATGACCTCCAAGGTCCCTTCCAACTCTATGATTCTACGGCAAGCCCTCTGAGGCTGGTAAGTAGCACTCCAGGGCCCCAGGGAATAGGGGTGAGAGTAAATACAGGCCCCGGAGGATGCAGGTGGTGGAAAACTTGAATTCTAGGCTAGCTGCCCTTTTCTTAAATGGCCCGACAATGCAGGCACCATTTTGGAAAAGGGCGCATATGCACAGACTGGCCCAGCCGCCATGTTTCACATGCGCAGGTTGGGACAAAGTTGTGAGGAGAGACGAGGGAGCGGGAACATAAGGAGAGACAGGGATACAGTCATGAACCCGAGAAGTCATAGGTGCATGTACTTGACTTAGTTTCAGAGGAGAAGGGAACCTTGAATGAAAGGCAGTATGAAAGCAAACATTCATATGGGGATGAGGAGCTAAGGAAATCCTGGTGGAAGAGGTAGGTTTTCAAGAGGGATTTGAAGGTTGGGAAGGAAGGGAGCAGAATGAATGTGTTCCAGTATGGGGCCGAGGACAATGGGTCACACACATGAATGGGGCCTGCAGGTGGTACCTCACTACAAACAATTCCACATGCCCTCAGTAGAGGTGATCTTCTTAACTTCCCTCTGATTTACACTATAAAGATATGAGCACAGCCCCTTCAGCGTTCAAGGGAATTCTACACTCAGCAACTTTCAGCGTAACACAACCTTTCCCTAGGAATATAACGGCCGAGCCACAGTCTGCCCCCGTGCAACCCTACTGCCAACTGAGTGAGCAAGGCATGGGCCAAGCGTGTTCTCCTCATTCCGTGACTGGATTCCATCCTAACTCCCCCTCGTCTGCTATGATAATGAGCTGTACTGTCCTAGCCAGCGTTTTAGCTATAAATAACAGGTGCTGACTTTGCCACGAAACGTCAGCTGATGGAGCCAGAGATATTACCCTGATAATGCTAGCAAAGAGTTTTGCTTTGGGAATGACCCAAAAAGCTATCTGTGAAGCTGCAAGCCTTTAGGGGACGGGGGAGGGAGGGAGGAAGGGAAGCAATTGTCCAAGCGCAGGATGCCTGGGTAGCAGAAATTATTCCTGAGCGTGTGCACTCAAGGAGGAAAGCAGACTTATCTATGGCTAGATTCAAGAACGGGGGGTCTAAATGGCTGCTGAAAAATGATGAGTTAGACTTCATTCATCGAGCCACTTACTTCAAGTTGTTCCATTATTTCAGGGTAACTTTTAGGGTCAGGGCATTGAACCAGCACACTCCAGCCCTGCAGAGGAAGCCTAGAGTTCAGGGGAGAGTATCATCCTGGTTCATTTTGCTGATCTATGACAAGCCCCAGGTCTTGAACCCCTTGCCCTGACCACTGCCACCACTCAGGCCTGATTGCAGCACAGTTCCCTGTCCCATGCCTTGTCTAGACCTCTTCCAGCTCATCCATCGTTCGTCTGCTCCTGCGGCCTAGTCTTCCGACCAATGCCCTGTCCAGATCTTTTGTCTTGTCTTGTCTAGTCTAGTCTCTTGTCCTGCTCATCCAAATTTTCCTGTCTTGCTGATCCAGGTTTGTGTCCTGCTTCTCTAGTCTTCTCTTCCCTAGTGTCCTGTCTTGTCTAGTCTCTGGTCTCTTGCCCTGTCTTGTTTCATTTGGTCCCTGGCCTCTAGTCTTGTCTGGTCCCATCTGGTCCTTGGTCTCTTTTCATACCCTGTTTAAGCCTACCCTGGTGAAGATGGCTGGAGCCAGGTTCTGGGGGTTCTGAGCATCAGGAGCTGGATTCAGGGGGGCTTGGGCAGCTGGAGGCGAGGCCAACTTTTGGGAAGCCTGGGAATCCAAGAACTGGGTTTTCCAAGCCACAGGAGCCAAAGTCCGGAGGTGTTGGGCTTAGTAGACTGCCACTTCCCAGGTAAGTTCCTCCTGCCAGGTGGCAACTTGGGGTCCCCCTGGTGCTAGGCCAGTACCCTGTAGCAGAGGTACAGGGAAGCTGAAGGGAAGGGCTAGAGCTGGCAGAGGACAAACCTAGGACGTAGCACAGAGTGACAAGGTAAGGGGAGGCCTCTCAGCTGTTCTCCAGTCAGAGAGAGAATTAAGCTCATCACAGAGTGCTTTTAGATAGATGGGCTGCCCCGGTTCTGCCCGCTTCACCCATGGGGGTGGGGAGGGGTCCATCTAAAGACTAGGCAGCATGACTAGGCAAACAAGACAGGATTTGCTGGATGAGGACTAGATGGGGGATGGGACAGGGAAGCAGGCTGAAATCAGGCCTGAGCAGTGGCACCAGCAACACTCCAGACCCCTAGAGTCAGGAGCTTGAGACCCGGGGTCTGACAATCTGTCACTGGCACTGAGGAGTAGGGGAGGCCAGCTGCTTCTCTTTGCTGTCAGGTGCTCCAAACATGCAATGACCATCTTTGGAACGTGGTTACCTCTGCAATGAAGCAAGGCTAATCCAGAGAGGGAGGATTCTATAGCAGAGGAGCCGACTGACTGAACAGTGCAGAGGTAAGCAGCCCTGCTTGGTTTCTGCTATTAGGCCTCTCATTTCCCAGCATGCACCTCTCGTCTTGGTTTATCTGCTCTCGTTGCTTGCGTGCAATACCGACTAGGGGTCATTTCAGACGTTATGAAAACGCCTTTCACCACAGTGGACCCTTTTGGATCCCCTGTGGTGGCGGCTTTCCCGTGAACGTCTGTTTGACAGTGAATCTCTGGCGAGGGAGGCAAAGCTAACCACGGTTCTCGACCCCGATTCCCCACAGTTATGGAGCTGGCACGTCCGGGGGTTCAGCGTGGCAGGCCTCTGAGCCCATCACGTCTGACAAGACCCTAGGTTGTTGGCTTGTTTTTTCCTGCCTCCCCCACTGCAGTTGCCTGCCTTCTGCCCAGCAAGGAGCAACGGGAGAACGCAAGATACTCCCTGGGATTCACGGCTGGTCTCAACAGGCCAGGAAAGATGCGGTTACTCTGCAGGAATTACTCCAGATTAGCAACCCCAGAGCATCCTGTTCGTAAAGACACACCTGTTTTTATCACAAGCTTGGAGCCAGCTTCACAGCTGGATCAGTTTTTGCACAGCTCTAACAGAGAAGTTCCGTTTTCTGTCATGAGTCATGGTGACACCTGGGGAGCTGCTAGTGTAGAATTGTAGAACTGGAAGGTGATTGCAAGGGTCATCAAGGCCAGCTCCCTGCTTGATGCAGGATTGGCCATCCCTAAATCATCCCAGGCCTAGGCTCATCCCGTTGTTACATCGACGGTGTGAAGGGGGGGCATTCTCAGTTGCTGCCCTGCAACTATGGAACTCCCTCCCCTTGGGAGGTCTGCCTAAGCCTGAACCCGTTCGTCTTCCAGAGGAGATACAAGACCTTTTTGTTTGGTCAGGCATTTGGCCAGCAGGGATAGGGTTCAGTGGGATTGGGTGGAGGTGTTTGGAGAAGGATTGGTGGGTGGCAGGTTGGGTGGGATGATGGAGTTTTAAGGGATTTTAATGTCTTATTGTATTTTATATTTTGATGTTTAAAATTTTAATGTTGTGAGCTGCCCTGAGTCTCCAGACAAGGGTGGGGTAAAATGTAAAAATAAAATAAATAAAATAAATCCAGCCTCTTCTTAAAAATCTCCGATGGCGAAGCCACAATTTCCCTGGGTAACCCGTTCCATTGCCCGACTCCTATACAGTCGGGGATTTTTGCCTGAGGTTCAGTCTAAGTCTCCCTGGCTGCATCTGGTACCCGTTGCCTCTTGTCCTCCTCCCCTCCGTAGCAAGAGAGAACAGTTGTTCTCCATCTTATAGGAACCAGTTTCCTCTCATGCCAGTGGCAGCCAGCAAGAGAACACATTACAGACAGAGAGCACAAGCCTGGGGTATTAGACTCTCTGCTGAAGGCAAGGTTCTTTCGCTGATTGACTGATGATGGCTATTAGATGTAGCTATTTTAAGAATAATGCCGGTTGTGTAACTATCTGTCAGTCTCCTCTTTGGGGCTGGTATTATTCATAAGGGAAAAATTAAGAGTGGAATACAGCCGCAGAATTAAGAGAACTTGCTTTGACGCAGGGAAGGTCACCGTGCCTTAGAAGAACAGGAGATGCCATATGGCTCCGGGAAAAGTTCACGTGATGTTGGGAGCAATAATGTATTCAAATTACTTCCTTCGTCTTTGACATTACCAAAATAAACACCGCGTTTCCAACTCTAGATACAACGGTCTTTGCATTTTCCTGTTATGTGAGCTGAAGAATACAGAAAGCAAAGCAAAGAGGGTTCATTTGTACACACGAGCCCTTGCATCCAGCAGAACCTCAAACCAACTTAGCACCTGGCTAGACTGGTTTTACCACACAATACAGATGCTGGGTGAAGCCGTTTTTTTCCAAACCAGTTGAAAGCAACTAGACTATCCATGTAGGAACAAGGCAGATGTGTTAATGTTGCAATGACAATTCCAGGACATCACTAGCAGGAACTGAACTGGAGACCTCTGGATCTTAAAGCATAAAGCTTTCCTGTTTGAGCTAAAAGCCCTGGACTTCATAGTTCCCCGCTCAGCAGCAAGCTCATGGATCTCAATGTTCACTAGAATCTCAACTAAAGGAGGACAGAGCATGGAAGGCACCGTCAGATCATTTATCAGGGAGCAGCTCCATGTCTGATGGGGTTGGGCAATAGATCTCTCCCCCCCCCCCCATTTCTGAGGTGACCCTGACTCTTATGGAGCATCCTGATGTCATGAGGTGTAGCCACATCAAAGAGGCAGAAGTCTCTTTACTCCGCCCTCTTTCTGACGTACCCTACTCCTTTTGGAGAACTATCATGACATCATGGCACTCCAAATTGGGCAAAACCAGGTGAAGTCTGAGGGGGCATGAGCACCCTTTACCCTTCTTCCCAACACCCATGCAGAGCACCACCACCACCAAATAGTGCCTGGGACTGCTGATATAAAACATACCCCCAAGACCCAGACCCTAGCCAGCATTACCTCCCTCCAGTACAGACATGCAAGCCCCCTTCCCACCCCCCCAAGTAGGAGCCTCCCTTCTTGTTTCAACATTGCTTCAACATTGGGGAAGGAAATCTTCATTTTAACCCCCTGCTTGTGCAAACAAAGAGGCAGTTAAAGTGAATTAGGAGGTACTTGCCTCGAACCCCACCCCACCCCCCATATAGTGCTTGTGAAAACATTCCCTATGTGTAGCCTGAAGCAAGGAAATCAGGAGCGAGAATTTGCCTCAGTGCCTAAAGGCTGGTTGTAATTGGCACTAGACAAAGGGGACAGAGACAGCGATAAAACCTAATGCATACTTGCCGTGGAACCCTATAAACTCACGGATAGGAAGACATGCCTAATCAATCCAATCTAGCCAGCAACAGCCTCCGAAGCAATGTTGGAATGAGGTCCAGAGATTACTGACACACACGGTGCTATGTGATAGGCACAGACAGATGGACACTACTCACAGTCGACACATGGTTAGGATAGAAGAAACCAGCTGCTTTGTGAAGGTCCTGAGTCCTGTTTGAGGAGTGTGTTCGTCAGAACTCAGTGCTCTGTCTAGGATAGATGGGCCCTCTCAGAAGGTTTGAAAACAATCCTGTCTTAGGCTGCTTTCCCACGATCAGTCTTTGGCGCCGCAGGAGCAAGTGCTATTAATATCTAGCGCAGCTTCCGTCTTGTGGGAAAGGAGGAAGTGCTTCTCTCCCGCCAGCAAGCTCACGCATCGGACAGGGTAGTGAAATCCTACCCTGTCCGATGTGTGAGCTTGCCAGCAGGAGAGCTACACTTCCTCCTTTGTCACGAGACAGGCGCTGCGCTAGATTTTAATAGCGTTTGCTCCCGCGGCACCAAAGCAGCTCGTGGGAAAGCAGCCTTATTGTTAGAATACAATATGATTACAATGCTGGATGCAGGGGAGATACAGGTTATGAGCAGGGACGTGCAATGCAGCCGATATCTGTATTTAATTGAGTGGGATCTGGAGCTCGGAATCCGTATCTCATTTGAGCATGTGTCCTGGGCGTTTGTTGAGACTTGGCCGATAATGTGAAATAAGAGTTTGGGCAGCGTGCGAGAGGGACTCTGTTAAGCTGTGTCAGGATTTCCTTTCCTGAGCAATAGCCTTCAAAGTAGCAGCAAGCAGGGCAGTGGCAACTTGGCGAGGTAAGAGCCTTTGTAAACGAGGCCAAGCCGGGCAGGGTGGCAAGGTGTGGATCTTAAGGAGTAAGGGTGTGGTGGCCAGCGGACAAGAGTGGTGAGGCGCGAGTCTTGGCAAGGAGGGTGTGGCTGCCAGCAGGACAGAGTACTGAAGCAGGAGGCAATCTTTGTGAGGCCTTGTAAGCGAGGAGGGTGATGTACGAGGCAGGATTAACATAGCGACTCTGGGCAGTGGGTGACTTGGCCTGTGTGCCTACTAAGAACGCAACGAGCTGTAGGAGTTATTGTGAATGGCAGGAAACCCTGATCACTGAATGCGCTCGTGGCCCTGGGCTCATCTTGGGGCTATGTCTGTCACCCGATGGAGAATCTCCACCCAGCATGGAACCTGCTCACTGTGCCTCGCCGAGCCTGCGGTCGGCAAGGGCAACGTATTGTCCCACCCCCTGCCGTGGGGTGTTGATGACTCTGGGTATTGGATGACCTCACCTCAGGTGTTGATGAAAAACAGAATGCCGCCATGTGTACCAGTTAATGTGAATGACAGGACACATTCATCACTGACATTCAAACATGGACTGGTCACCCCAGCAAGGGCAAGGCACCCTCTGTCCTGGTGCCGTGGGATACGTAGGTGAAGAGGAGCCCTGTGGTGGATGGAATGGCACATCCTTACAGCAGCCGATGCTTGACTAGATTGATTTTCCCAAGGAAAGGGAACAGGACAATACATGGAGGGATGCGATGATGTAAATGGGGAGAATGACTCTGGTGGGCCTGGGAGGAACCCAGATAAAGTGCCCTCAGCCCCACAGAGGCTGCTCTGTTGGCTCCAGCGGAGGTGGTAGACGGATAACAGAGTATACCCAGAGGAGGAGAGAGCCAAAAGATGGGAACTGAAGAAATGAATTGCATGGACATTCCATTTTAGAAGTTCCAGTGGAATGGGATCTGCATTGGGGGAGTGTTCACCCTTGACAGACTATGTTAGGGCTGTGGCAGCTAGTGGGCGTTTGATATTTGTGGAGCATTGTGGGCAACACAGCAAGGCACAGACATTTTCGCCCATCCCTAATGTAGACAAGGGTAGTGACCGTGAGGCATCGAGGCATTTGTGAGGGTATGTTTTATGTTAGTGGTGACGGCAACAGTACGATGCTTTGCTGCCATTAATGAAAAACAGAGCATCTAAAAACAGAGCAGCTAAAAATCCGTTTTCATCAGACCTCTGTTTTATAGAGATACCTGTAAAGATCTGTAACTATTTAGTAATGCTAGTGATACAGAGCAGCCATCCCTAGGTATTACCTGAGTGCTTATACCTGATCTCCTGCCTCTCTGCTGCAACCGTGATCTGTACTCAGCAGCAGCACAAAAGATGGAGCCCACTCTGTCAAAGCTTCTGCTTTTCACCAGCTAACACTCCAGTTATCATCGACACACGCGCCTTGATAAGGGAACGGGTCTGTGGGTACAGATTATCAGCCGGATACTGAGCTGTTGTTTGCCAGTGTCCCTCCATCTGACTGCCATGGAGCAAAATGAATGTACACCACTAGGAAACGAAGTCTCAATGTTGTCCTTTCTTTGGGCTTGCCACTGCGCACCACTGCCAAGTCCGGGAGTAAATGATTCCTCCCACCCTGCCCATGTAGCGTATATATAATATTATAATAAATTTATTACGGCACCAGCTGCGCCTTGGCCGAGACAAACATAACAAACACAACAAGTATACATATATCAAATAACAATCATCACCCACAGGGCTTCACATAATCAATACAAAAAAAACCTGATAATAAGATTTGTTGCAAATTAATTTGATACCGTCTAGCGTATACTGTACAAGGCGGTTCCACTGCTTCCTAAAGTCTGTAGTGACCAGAATCGCAAGCAGTAGGAAAAGGTGGAGAGCACTGTCACGTGTGTTATTTTATTCCAGAGGTGGGCTAACGGCAGATCAGGAGTCACATGTGGCTCTTGGGCACCCGTACTGTGGCTCCTGCCAGAAGTGCCTGCCTGGGGAGGCGGGGGCAATGGCCATGCTGCTTCCTCAGCAGCAGGAGAAGCAGAGCTGCCGTTTCCAGTGTTGATGCTTCCAGGGGCAGCGTGCCCTGACTGAGCCAGTATTTCCACTGTCCAAACCTGCCAGACTCCCCAGGAGCCAGAATTTTAACACGAGGGTGCGGGAATGTTGGGTGGAGCTCCTGTCCCCGGGACGAGGGATGGCCACGATCAATGCAAAGTGGCTTATGACTCTGTGATTTGAAAATGTTGGTGTGCGGCTCTTGAGTTTGGGAACTTTGCCCACCCTTAGGCTGCTGAAGGATTCTGAACCCCCCTACCCTCAACCCCTGAACGGAGAAAGCCCAATAATAACGGAGCTCCACAAGGGTAGGAGAGGGTGTAGAAAATTCAAAGCTCACCTATAAATGATGCCTTTCTCGTGAAGGAACATGAGGGCTGAAATGATTTCTGCAGCATAGAAACAGGCTCGGGCTTCGTCAAAGCGACGGGACTTCTGAATGTGGAACATTAAGTCCCCTCCGTTGACGAACTCCATAACAAAGAACAGGCGATCCTGACACAAAGACACGATGGACGAAGAGGGTTAATGAGCTTATTCGCTTCCAAAGTAGGGATCAATTCAAATCAAAACTATTTCGGGCCCATAATAAGAAAACAGAAGCAACACCCCAGAGATACTGAAAGCATCATCTTGACAAGGAGATGACATAAAAGACTGTAAGTTCTCTAACAAACAACAAATGTTTATTTAATGGGTATTTTCAGACGTGACGGGGCCGATTGGCCCTGGCACGGAATCACCCCTTTGATTCCCTGCCGGGGTCACCGCGTGACGGGTCAACAGATGCAGTGGCCGATCCCAGCGGGGAATCGGGGGGGGGGGGCTGCATGGCACAATGTGCGGCCGCACAGCCCCGCCCCCCCATGCTGCCCTGGATGCCCGCCCTCCAGGAGACGGGCGGGTGCCGTGGCCAATGCAGCTGCAGCGCCCGCCCGCATTGACCACGGCCCGGAATCCCGCCGCGGATTCCGGGCCGTGTTCTGGGGACAGACGTTACGGTCCCCTTCATCATGGGGGGGGGCGGAAATCAAATTCACCACACAAATGGTGAATCACCCACCGGGACCACCGTTCGCATGGTGAATCTGATTTCTCCCCTGTGATTAACGGGGGTGAACATCTGGGGGGGGACTTCCGTTCCCCCCAATAGACGTTCCGTGATGGCGATCACCATGTGGGGGATTCACTGTGGTTGACCGTGATCATGTAACGTCTGAAAATACCCAATGTCCCTGGGTGGGTCCCTAGTCATGGAGATTGAACTGTGGGGACCTCTCATTCTGTAAGTATTAAACTCCACCACTGGAGCTAAAGCCATGTGGCAGTAGTGGTGTCAAGCAGCAGGTTCATGAACCTCTACATGGCCTAACCACCCCTACCCCCACCGGAACTGTACAGAGTGCCGCACCCTTTGGGAAAACACTCTGGAGAGCAATGTCAAAATTCTGCAATCAAATGATATTTTGATGAAAACTAGGCCTTCAAAAGGGACCTATGGTTTTCATGAAATTTCACTGAGATTAAAAAAAAACAAAAAAAACAATTTATTACAGCAATTCAAATCTTTGCAAACCAAAAGGAATCATCCAGAATTTTGTATAACATTTTAATATTATCTATATATCTACTGCCAGCATAAAACATTGACTACAGCTGAAATGGACCTGCTGACAGGACAAAGGCTCCCAAATTGTTGCCGGAACCTCCTCATAGTGGTTACTCGACAAAAATGCAGGACCTCCAGGAAGGTGCCCCCAGACAGCCAGAGGGCCCACTCCGGGGTATGGGGGAAGAGGTGATCCCTCAGGTAGGTAGGACCTGGACAGTTTATGGCTTTATAGGTCAAAACACCAGCACTGTGAATATTGTTGAGTCAATTCGAGTGCCTGTTTTTGCGGGTACTCGTTTCAGGTCTAATTTTTATTATTTTTTTAAATCCCACAAAATTTTCAGGTATGATGCTTCAAAACCTAGAGACTCCAAGTCAGACCCTGTGCAATTTTAACGCTGCTTAGAATCCTCCTCATTCTGAATTTAAGAGTTTTATCATTCTGAATTTGTCAGGTCTTCTGAACTTGTATGGTCTTTGGGGCAGGGACTCTCTTTTAGTTAATATCTAGGACAATGGGACTCGCGCCTCTTTGGGACATGGTAACAAAAATAAATAACCATAATAATCTCTGGATGGATTGCAGAAAAATGACAGAAAAAATATCATGATCTTCACTAAATGGTGTGGCTTTTTAGAACAAATGTTTGTTCAAAATTTCCATAGAATGTTACAGGTTCAGTCACTGCCATAATCAAGAGATCTTCATGTGGCCACGTATAGAGATTGCGCATAGTAAGTAAAACAAAAAACACATCCAGTGTAGCCTAGTGGCTAAGGAACTAGACTTGGCCCTGGGAGACCAGCGTTCAAATTATGTCTAAGGCTGCATTCAGATGTGCGCTTAATTCGCACAGCAGCGGCGGCGGCATCATGCGATTTAAAACAACGCGCACTTCCGGGTTGGTGTGAATGCACCTAGTGCACACAATTCAGCGTAATGCAAACTGTCGGAGTGCAGTTTTAAAAGCTGCTCCGAGCAGCTTTTAAAACTGCACTCCGACAGTTCTCATTACGCTGAATGGCTGCATTCACACCAACCCGGAAGTGCGCGTTGCTTTAAATCGCACGATGCTGCCGCCGCCGCCGATGCTGCTATACTATCTCTCAACCTCAGTTCCCCATCTCCCATCTGTAAAATGGGAATAATAATTCCCAATAATAAAATGGGAATGATAATAATGACCCTACCTCACAGGGCTGTTGTGAGTGTGATCTAGCTAAAGACTGTAAAGTGCTTTGAACACTGAAAGTGCGCTATAAATAATAAAACCATGTAGTTCAATACTTTCAGCTTCAGGACTTCAATTTCTCCTTTCTACTGCCTGCAAAAATAAGTGGTGATGGTCAGCTCACCACTTATACACTAGATCTGAGGATGTCACCACAAATGTCACTGCATCATTGCATAGCCACTTGCCCCCAGGGCTTAATCTTACCATTTAAAATAAAGTGTTATAACAACAGGAGTGATGCCAGACCTAGAGTCTCCCTGCTAATACCCTCTTCAGGGAGGTGTTACTGCTTCAGAAACTGGGATCTCCTGGAGGGAATTGTTGCCTTTGAAACCTTGAAATGTCAGCATCTCACAATGCCGCTGATTACTCTCCAGACCTTTGAAGTAGGACTAGTAGAAGGTCTTTATGAAGAAATAGTCAAAGATTCTGGGGTGTGAAAGAACAGTGCATACTGTTTACTGCAGTAAATGAGCTTCATTGCGGTATAGCCAGCCAGACTTCTTTAAATGTAAAGGTTTTACTTTTGCAAGCATCTGAGATGAAGAGCTTTCTTGTGCTATTTGTGCTTTCTTCACACAAAAGGGTTTCAAGAGCTGGAATATTTCATTCCTTAAATCTAAACTTCTTAAAAGAAAAGGATTCTTGGAACGGAAAGCAGATTCATAATTCTGCAGAATGAACATTTTCGCAAGTACAATCATGCTGGGTTCCCACTTGTCTCTCTCTTTCGCGCTTTGTTCTTTCAGGAAACTCTGACGTAGCCCATGTTCCCCTTTCTGAGCGACATGTCATTCTCGGATAGCAGCAATTTTAGCCAAGTGATTAGAAATCAGATGGCAATGCATGCATTTTCTAAACTCATCTACACTGAGACAGCTGTCTTTTTCTATCAATCATTTGCTGTGAGCCAGTTCCTCAGTCCTTCCCTCCCAAACCCTCTAGGCCATGTTAAGCAATGCTAAGAGGCTAGAAATTTACCTTGATGGGATAGTTGTGGAAGATATCAATGTGTACTAGGGAATATTCCCTATACTGTAACATATCCTCCAACAGTACCTTTTTGCCCAGTATGTTTTATCATATTGTACAGCCTTCCTAGCAGTGTAAAGTTTATACCAAGTTCAGCAGACAAAGGGGTAATTAGCACCTCATTTATCCATTCATACCAGATCTCTAGAGCTGTGGCTCCTATGTTAACAGCCCCAGCTGCTTCATTGCTGGTGGGCGGGACACCTTTTCTCACTTTAACAAGCTTGGGATAAGTAGCACTATCAATGAACAAAGATAGGCAACATTCAGGAAGGAGGGAGCTGTGTGCCTGGGATCAAGATGAAAACTAAAAAAGGTAGGAGGGGCATGGGTGTGTTTGAGAGAGATGATTGCTTAGTGTGGGGAAAAGGACTGTCACTGCTTCCGTCTCTGATCCTCCAAGTGTCTTTCAAACTAAAATTTTAGAGTCAAAGTCAATGCACCCATTTGAGAGTTTGGACTTTTTACCAGGCTGAGATGTAACTTGAACCATCAGTCCTGCACAGACAGCATGTGTATACACAGAGTCTTTCACACAGGCATCCTTTTTGGTCCAGCTCAGCCTCAAAATTAGCAGGCTATTACCAATTTGCATAAATATGCAAGCTTATACAAATTAGGGATGGCATTAAGCATACTATTTTTATTTTTTTTGTTGTAAGTTGGAGAATATGGAATATGCTGTAAAGCAGGAAAAACAGAATTTAAATCAGGGGTGAGGAACCTCAGGCCTGGGGACCAAATGTAGGGTTACCATCTCTCCTCTTTAAAAGAGGACGCTTGTGAAAAATACATGTTGCAGGGTGGCAGTGGACCCAGTGCAGCCCTGCAACATGGATTTTTCATAAGCATCTTCTTTTAAAGGGGCAGTATGGTAGTCCTAGCCAAATGCTTCCTGTGGCTAGTTTTTATTTGGCCCCTTTCCAGCTCCTGAATCCAGTTCCTGCCCCCCAGTCACTGAAAGACTGAGCTCAGCGGAAGGGAGCAGAGATGAGGGCATGGACACAAGGACAGGGGACAGATCCGTGGCAGAGATCTGTGATCCTCCTTTTCCTGAACACACCCTGCATGCACCCCTCTCCCCGACCTCTACAGCCCTCAGAGCTTGTACTCATTTTCAAAGTGGCCGCAGGGAGGGAAAAGGATCCCCCTCCCCCCTGATTTAAATGATTAGATGATCCACTAACGAATTGCATACCCCACCGTAAGGCCACACCTAGCATATTCCAAGCTAGCATGGATGTTTGTCACCCAGCAGAGGATTAACTAGAAGGAACTAACTAGATTGTCGGCACCCACCCCCCCAAAGAGACACAGAGACATAAGTTGGTTTGCAAATACAGCATGGCCGCACTCTTTATTTGAATAACTGTAAAGCAGGTAGCAATCTTGGGTCCAGCATGCTAGCTAAAAACGATCCTTTATAAGTATACCACTGGTACTGTCTCGGACGTGCCTTCCGGCTGGCAGTACGGTAAACTAGAACCATCCCCTCCCTTGACTGCGTCATGAGCCAATGGCCAAAGGGGTGTGTGCCCACTGTGGGTGTGAGTAAGTCGGCAAGTGCCCTGCAGGGTAGGAAGGCTGTGCACGCCCTTACTCACCCTGCAAACCACCTCGCCCAGGGTTATGACCCCGGTGCATGCTGCGCCCTGCATTACACCAGGTGTCACATCCCCATCTCTGATGGAGATGACTCTTTTAACTATCTTATACCTATTTATCCTAACCTAGCCTGCTGGATCCCTGCCGAGTGCGACGTTATTATCCCTTCTGCATCTCTTTTATTTATTCACTCCGTATTCCCCTAATTGTTCCATTGTGCCAATTATGTCTTTATTATAATTCACGGTATCCGATCAATGAAAACACATCTGCTTCCAATCAAGCTATTTAGCCTATGCGGACACTGTCAAGGAGGCGAAAATGGATCCTGCAAGAGAGGCTGCTCACAAAATTCCTCCTTGGCCCCTCTCACGGCGACCACTTATTATTATTATTTTTTTAAACGACAGTGCCAGCGGGTGGGTGGGTGTGGTTGCCTCTTCAGTCTGAGCCCCAACTCTGCTGCTCACACGCGGCTACAGGGGCTCCTCCCTTCTAAAGGGGAGGAGCTCCAGACCCCATGCTGCGCAGTGCGCTTGCACGTCGGGTGGTTGCCGTGGCAACCCCAATCGACACGGAGCGAGCACCTGCTAACGGGGCTCCTCCATCAGCCATGCTGCCTCGCCTCCACGCCACGGGGGTGGGAGGGACCCGACAATGGCCCATCGCCCCGATTTCGGGCGATAGGGGCTTAGCAGTAACTAGAAGCAGGGGTGTAGCTGGGTTGGAACAGGCTCTGGGGCCTCCCCCTCCCTCCCAGTAGCAGGGACACAGCTGTTCTCAGGGCGCGTGCCTCCACTCCCCAGTACAGTCGCACCCCCTGCCCTTGCTATAGTGACACCCTTGGCTAGAAGGAATGCTGAAAGGATGCAGAGGATGAAAGAGAGAGGTTTAATTTTAACTCTTTGCCCCTACGAATCACAAGCTCCAGTTTTCATCTCACGTATTCTAGCACAAAATCAGTTCTAACACAGGGTGATAACAGACGTGACAGCAGTGAGGCGGCTCCCTGTCCTGTCCTGGAGTGAACCACTGCATCTGCCACTCCTCGGGTTGGCAGGGAGGTTAGCCGCCCTCAGCCTGGGATACAAATTAAAAACAGAGTCGATTTCCATGTCCAAAGCCCCCTCGGTCGAACATGGATTTGGCTATAACACGGCGTGAGGCATGGTTCCCAAATATAGCGCAAGAACAAGGCTGTAATGTACCCCTGTTGTTCATGCCTTGTGCTTCAGCCAGTGCACGAAAGCAAGCCAGGAATCCTTTCATCTCCTAGCAAGTCAGTGCTGAAAACATTGAGAAGGAAGCCACATGGCTCCTGAGGGGCGATAACAACATTCCTCTCATCACCAGCGTGGCCTTCGTTAATTGGCTCCGAGAGCAGATGGAATATTTTTTCTCCCTCTCTCTAGGAGAGAGAGAACACTAGGATAAATGTGCCCCCCAGGCCCGGAGTCTAAAGATACACTGCAGACATGTCAAACCACTATAGGGAAATGCAAACAATCCGGCCAAAAGTTAAGTGCTATCCAGACCCCCCCATGCAAACCGCAATCTTGTACTATCCTTATCTTATCGAGACATGCTTTGGGATAGGAGGCCATTCTGGATCAGACCAGCTGTCTGTCTATCCCAGCATCCAGAGCTGGCTCCTGGTATTGTTATTTGCTTTATTCAGATTTTTATTCCACCCTTCCCATTAAGGCTCAGGGCAGGTTACAATCCAGGATTAAAAAAATAAAAACAAATTTAAAAAATGCAAATATTAGAATACTCAAATAAAATCTCCTAACCCACAACTTCCTACCCCTGCCTGCCAAACACCTGGCCAAACAAAAAGGTCTTACATTGTCTCTGGAAGATGAACAGGCTCAGGCTTAGACGAACCTCCAAGGGAAAGGTGCCCTTGTTGTGGAGACTTGGCAGGCAGAGGGTGCCTCCTGGCTGACCGCAGAGGCCTCAACGGGACGGGACGAGAGAGACAGTCTTTCAGATATTTGGGGCCCAGGCAAACTGAGGGCCCCATGTGCTGGGGTGGGGGCTCCATAAGAATCCCCCAATACATAGTGTCCCCATAGGAAATGTTTTAGCCCACGCTCTCGGTAGTCTGCGGGTGTTTTGTGACTGGAAGCACAAAGGTTTATACTCTCTTGATCTCCCACTGAACTGTACCTTTATGAGTGCATCACTAGAACTAGAGGTAGCAGGTTTATTAGTTGCATTATTCACATTTTCAGGTTTGAAAATACCCTTTTTATATCCTTTGAGTATCTAAATAACATCTTAGACTGAAACGGGTAATTGCAGAGCTGTTTTTTTGAAGTATTTGTTCTCCCTTTTTTGTTTGTTTTGGTTTTCCAGTTCAGTTATTTTGCTTGTTTCTTCGTCATTACGGTATTCTAGTTACATAATTTACAGCAATTGTGCATGCACAATAAGTGCTAATATTGCTGAAAGGACATAACTAAAAGGCAGAAATGGACAGACTACTGAAATAATTGAACTGAGGAGGGTGGGAAATGAATTAACAGGAAAACCAAAACGGAAGCGCCAAGGATATAAGGGCTGAGTCAGACCAGTGGCCCATCTTAGCCCAGGATTGTCACAACCTGACACAGCAGCAGGATTTTAAATTCAGCTCTCCAGGGTTTCTGGCAGAGGCCTCACCAAGGCGTGCTACCTGACACCCTCCAGGAGCCCCAGCAGAGGCCTCACCCAGACGTGCTACCTGAGACCCTCCTGGATCCCCAGTGGAGGCCTCACCCAGGCGTACTACCTGAGACCCTCCAGGATCCCCGGCAGAGGCCTCACCCAGACATGCTACCTGAGACCCTCCAGGATCCCCGGCAGAGGCCTCACCCAGACGTGCTACCTGGGACCCTCCAGGATCCCCGACAGAGGCCTCACCCAGGCGTGCTATCGGAGATCTTGGATTGGCAATGCTGGGGATTGAACTTGGGACCTTATACATGCAAAGCACATGCTCTACCACTTGAGCCATGGCCTACCCATTAACAAATGGCATGATAGTCACTCATGAGTGGGTGTTTACCAACCTGGCCATTGGTGAGGCGAGCAAGTTATCTGAACAAGTGTTCGACACTGCATGCCCATTCACGGTGTCCTGCTGGGGAAAGTGGGGAACACCATGTGGGCTAATCCTGGCAAACGCGTGCCCACGTCTTGCCATGCTGTTAGATCTGTCTCAGGGCCGTTTGGCAGGAGAGGCAATGTCGGGGTGGGTGGCTTGGACCTCTCTGGTTTGGCTAGTGGTGGCAGATGGGTGGGATGCAGTGTACGTCTTTGTTGCTATCTGGGGTCGCAAGATTATATTTGGGTCTCAAAATGCGGTTACACTGAGAGAAGTTTGGGGAGCCACTGAACTTTGATGATTTTTTTTTAACCCACTCATGTAAGGGTTATTGTTATTGGGTTTTGTAAGGGTTTTGGTATTGTAATAACAAAAATGAAAAATAATAATAATGAAAATAAATGAATTTTCATTTTCAAAATAATGGGAAAACACTGAAAAACATATTTCTGGCTATACCTTTTTTTTCCTTATTCAATTCTGATGGAACTTGGGGAGATTTTACCCCGAACAGAAGGCACTAGGTGTACCAAATTTTGGAAAGATTGGATAAGGGGAACTGATTTTATAAGCAATTGAATGTTGTGATTTTAAGAAAAGCTGCATAAACCTGGGAAGATTATGACTGTAATTCTGGCTGTAACATTTCTGGATGTAACATTTTTATATTCCATCCTGTTTACAAGACATTTGGCAGGAATGTATCCCATACCTTCCCTGTCATCTCTGCCAAACTATAGGACAATTTGATAAAGGGTCCCACTTTTATAAGCAACTGACACTGTCTCCTTGAAGAACATTATTCAGATAAATCGCAGCACATGCAGTGCCAGTCAGAGGCAGGCACCTGGCATGGCAGGGGGAGGGAGGCTGTAGGAGGGAGCAACTATACAGACTGACAGACACATTCACTGGCCAATTACTGCATGCTTCCAGCTTTACAGGACCAACAGGTGGTGGCTTCAAGGTGAGCATAGAAGGGACATAACTGGGACTTTGGGGATAGCATCCCAGAAATCAGGAGACATGGTTTACACATCCAGGCTGGCCAATTATCATCAAAATCACATCCTGCAGCACCGTGAGAGACGACATCAGAGAATCTCTATTGGCTTTTTCCTAAATAGATGCTTCCAACTTCCCAGTAACAAGTGGAAGAGAGAAGTTGGGATGGTTACAGCACAGAATGAGGATATTTGGTTGAAATTTCTGCTGATCTATTGGCATCACAAACAGATCTTATACCACAGTGACTGTGACACATAAGAGAATCCCTGGCATAAGCTCATTCTTTGCATATACTGTCCAGGTTTATAAAACTGGGACCCTTTATCTCATCCTTCTGATGTTTGGCAGAGATGATCCTGAAGGTATGTGATATAGACCTGCCCATGGTTAAGTACACTGGTTGGACTACAAAGATGTTACAGTCAGACATACATTTATAAGTTAATTGCTTATACCACCAGGACCCTTTATCCAATCCTTCTGAATGTTGGCATAGATAGTAAACCTGTGGAGGGGTATAAATGTGCCAAGTTTAATCCATGTTAGATGGGAGACAAAGAAGTTACAGCCAGGAATGTATATGCAGATTGTTGCAAAATAACATAATTCAACTGCTTATAGAATCAGATTCCTTTACCCAATCTTTCTTCAATTTGATACACTTAATGCCTTCCACTGGAGGTACAATCCCTCCAAGGTGCAACCAAATATAATGAAAAACAAAAAAGGTACAGCCAAAGATGTGTTTTCCACTGAAACCAAAGGAAATAGAAAACGAAAGCAAAAACAAAAGCGAAAGTTTGATATTTACGAAAACTAAAATAAAATATTTAAATAACAAAATAAAATAAAATAAAATAAATAAAACAAATAACGACATGGGTCCCTGGTGCACACCTCTAATCAATGTGCTCTGGTCACTCCCGATCTCTGTTTGTGGCGGATTTTTAGTATAGGCTCTCTTTCCTGCTGGTGGATTTTTCTCTGCCGGCAGTTTAGGCAGGGTGAATGCTGCATTGGTGCAGGGGGCTGAACTAGATGACTTCTGAGATCCCTTCCGGATCTATGACTCTCTCAAACTACCTCGCCTGTTGATTTAAGACAGCTGAATGCTCCTCTTGCATTGCAGGAGTGGCGCAAGGGGAGCGGGATCCTTTGTGTACGGCAGTCTGTGAGTGGGTATGTTGTAAACAGGGAAAGGAGGCCTTCCCAAAAATCTTTCCACGCACCCCCTCCCCCCTTGTTCTCCATGCTGTATGTTTCTCAGAAGCTTGTCCTGCTCTCTGACGTTATCAGATGCTGGCAGCAATAAGAAAAGAAAAGCAACAGGGACAACAGGAAATGCTGACATTCAAAGGCTTCACAGCCGCAGCAACCACATCAGGAAACTACGTTGCACCATTTCTGGACAAGCAGCAAGCTGAGAAAAACTACAGCGCAAACCCTTGACTGTAAATTAAGATAATCCTGCGACAGATTTTTTTTTTTTAAAATAACCCGATGGGCATGATATGAATTGATCTGGGAGACTGGCTAGCGTCAAGTGACATCACACTGGGTGAGAACAGACATGACGCTAACCACCCTTTAACCACCCTTGGTGGTTATTTATGCATGTTGCAGGACTGTATTGGTGCCCTATGCAGCCCTGCAACATGCATAAATAACCACCAAGGGTGGTTAGCATCATGTCTGTTTTCACCCACTGTGTCCAGCACTCTGGGCTACCATACACAAATGAGTTTGTTGCTCATCCCTATTAGACTGACAAGAAATAGAGTATTACACAAGCAGCCTGCTATTTACCGGGGTGGAGGGCAAGGGGGAAAATCTGGCCAAGGTGTTTTATTTGGCCTCTTTCCAATTCCTGAATCTGCTCCATGAATTCATCTCCTACACTCCTAAAGCACTGACAAAGCATGCTCCGGGGGAAGGGAGTGGAGACGAGGGCATGCACTCAAGGACCAAGGGTGGATCCGTGGCATAGATCCGTGACCTGGACTAGGGATGAAACTCGATCTTGCATATCTTGAAACTCTCATTGAGAACCGGGCTCTCGACAAGGTTGTTTAGATCAAATACGAGACGAGAATAGGCCGTTCTCAACATCATTCTCGTGAGAGTCTCGAAATCTTGCATGTGCAGCCCTTTTCCCAGATAGTGCGGGATGCATTGGTGCCATTTTGGAAAATGGCAGCCGGTTCTGTGCATGTGCAGCGCAGCTGCTCTTTTACAAAATGGTGCCAATGTGGCCCGCACCATCTTGGAAAAGGGCTGCAAACTTGCAGATTGTTTTTATTTTTTTATCTCCGAACATGTTGTGGGACTAGATGGCAACTGAAGTCCCTTCCAGCTCCATGATTCTGTGCCTCTATAGTTTTATGATTCAGTCTCCCTCAATTATGGGTAAGTTCCTAGCAGTAAGAGGTGTGCGGCAATGGAACAAGTCGCCTATGGCGGTCGTAGTGTTTAGGGTTTTATAGGTCAAAACCAGCACCTTGAATTGTGCCCGGAAAGCTATCCGTAGCCAGTGTAGGCTCTGGAGCACTGGTGTAATGCGATCTTGACGACCCACACCCGGCAGAAGGCGGGCTGCCACAATCTGCACCAACTGCACCTTCCAAACAGTCTTGAGGGGCAGCCCCACGGAGCAAATTGCAGTAGTCTAGCCGCGAGGTTACGAAGGCATGGACGACAGTGGTCAGATCCATGTCTGATAAAAAAGGCCGCAGCCTTCTCACCAGATGTTCTTGGGGGAAAAGCGCTTCTTGTCACTGCTGCAGCCTGGCAATCCAAGCGCAGCAGTGGATCCAAGAGCACTCCCAAGCTACGAACCAGAGTGACAAAGGGAGGCCGGAGCCTAACAACAAAAGGGGTTCCTACGTCCCCCAGGTCACACGGCTGGCTGGCCGACCCTGATCACCTCGGTCTTGTCTGCATTCAGCTTCAATTGGCTCACCTGCACCCAGTCCCCAATGGCAGCCAGCACCGAGACTCACTGCAGGACCGGGGTCAGATGAAAAAGAGAGAAAGAGTTGGGTGTCATCAGCACACCGATGGCGCGCCACTCCAAATCTCTAAACAATCTCACCCAGGGGTCTCAGATACACACCGGACAGGAGTGGGGATAAGATGGAACTCTGCGGGACCCCACAATGGAGCTCCCAAGGGGACGATGAGCCACCACCCATCGCTGCCCTCTGGGTGCACCCGGCAGTAGACCCTGTGGAGTGAGAGCTAGGGGAAACCAGGCTCATATATTTGATTTGTTTGTAAGAATAGTTACTGCACCTTCTTTTTGGGTGCTTGGTAGCGCTGATCAGTACAGAAGCTGAATCTCACTTGACCCAAGTCCTGCGGTCTGTCCTCCTGCACTGTGATTGCCCCGTGTAAACCACCCATCAGTAATCAGAACAGGCCCCCAAATTTTGAGACACAAAACAGAAAAACCACGCAAAAAGTGTCACTGAAAGTCAAATAGAAATCAGAAATGCAAATCATCCCCCCCCCCCCCCCCCCCCCCCCNTAGCATTTAATCTCTGTGGAGAATAATCAGGCAGAGGATTCGTTAGCAGGCTCACTTAGGTCCCAATCCACAGCCCAGGGGAGTGGATGAAGAGACTCTCCTAGAAAGCATCATGCATGTGCGATTTCTGCTCGGGGCTCCCCAATCCAACTGCAGTTTCAATCTGTGTGCGGCAGAAACTGAAGCTTAAAGGCTGTCCCCATGCGGGGTCAAAGCGGCCATTCTTCAGCTATTAAACGTGATTAGTTCATGAAATAATTGTGGGGTTTGGCCGGCTTGTTAAAACACATGCCACCTTAAAAGCAGCCCCGCCTCCTTTGAGAGCCCTGATGTTGGCGTGTGTGGCTTTGCAACCCCATATGACCCGATCTGCTTTAAGTCCTGCTGGACTTATACAAGCAGGGCTGGCCGTTATCACAGGGTGACCTGAGGTGACCGTCCTAGGTTCTACTCTTTTCTTTGCTTCCAGGGCTCCAAACATGACTCCCCCTAGGGCCCCATGGAAGCTAACCCTGAGGGGGTGGGGTCACAGGGCAGGGGAAGGGGCCACCAGCCCCCCCCCCTTTATTTTTGCCCTGGGTCCCACAAATTCTAAGGCCATTTCCCAAGAAAAGGGAAGTGTTCTGTGTTTGAGAGCCTGTTGGCTCCTATTTTACCCCCAGTGCTTCTCACACTTTCATCATTTCCTGTTTATCATGAACCTCATCTATTGGGGTCCCGGCAGAGCAACCCCAGCGCATGGGTCCAGTCTGCACTTGCCTGGAACCCTGACCACTGAGTGACCCAATCCTTCATGAATTTATTCTATTTATTCATTATTTATTTTTAGTGTAGTTATTCCATTGGCCTTCACACCACTCCCAAGCAAGGAGTTCCACAGGTTAACTATGCAGCACTGTGTCTGAAAAGTACTTCCTTTCCCTTGTTTGGAACTTGTTGCTTGTTCATTTAATTGTGTCCCCCTTAATTCTAGATGATGGACTTTGCAATCCATTTTTTATTCCTGAGTAAATAATTTGATAGGTATTTTGTTTTTAAACAATTTGACGGATACCAATTGGAGATCTCCTCTTGGTTCTGAATCCTAATGAGCTCTTTGGTCTGCTAAGGTAAGAGGTTTACACGACAGGAGAGAGAGACGCCGCTAGAATAGATCCTTCTTGACAGCAGCTCAGAGTAAGAAGGGATTAGCAAAATCGTAAGAATAGGCTAACAAAGAGTGAAATTGCTCAAACATTCTTCCTATATAAGTATTCCAAAGGAGATTTAAAAGGTCTTAGAGCCAGATCCTCATAAGGCATAAATAGACAGTATTTCTACTTTGTATGCAGTACTGCCAGGCTGCTGCTCCCACAACCTAGAAGCCCCATTCTCTGACTGCTCCAGTTAAATCACATGCTATCAAATGACCAAGATAAATCAAACACCCAGATAGACACACATCTTTTCCCTTTGCGTTCCTCTTCCATCTCCCCTGGACCCTGCATTAAGTGCCCAAGTTAAGTCAACTGCCCACGTACATACACACACACACTCCCCTCTTGCATTCCTCTCTCATCTCCCTCATATCAAATTCCCAATATAAATCCCATATGCACATTACATATATACTACCCATTGGGCTCCTTTCCCATCTCCCCAGGGCTCTGCATTAAATGCCCAAGTTAAATCAAACTGCCCACATTAAGTGCTGAAGTTAATTCAACTGCCTCTCCCCCATCCCCGCGACACACACCTCCCATCTCCCCTGGGACCTGCATTAAGTGTCCAAGTTAAATCAAATTCCCATGCATATGCACTTGGTTTCCTCTGTTTTCACCCCCAGGGTCCTGCTTGGCCCTGCTCACCTGCAGTCCCTCTCCATCCCAGCATCCAAAATTAAATGTAGCAGCCGTGTTACTGCTGCTAGAGCCCCTCCCGCCCCCTGCGTGCACCCAGCGTACCCACGGTGTAAATCAGCAGAGCTCCCCGGTCACCAATAAAGCTCCAGATTTCCCCTGATGATCCACCCCTTTGCCTTCATGTTGGAATAACCTCTGCTGAGCAGAGATAAGCGGCTACCTCTGCTTCAGATCCTTTCATTAGAAACCATTCATCCACGTTAGTTATGGTTGTTAAAATACAGCACCACTGCTGGCACCCACCAGCACGGGATGCCGCTGTTCAGTTAGGCACAGCATGTATTCCTTCCCAAGGATCAAGGTTACGAAAAAATGCAGCAGGCTGCGGTTATTTAGAAATTGATTTCCCTGCACTATGTGGATATTTTCTCTACGCGCTTCAGTCTCTACACAAATCCACAAAAAACAATTTATGTCCAGCAAAAAAACAAACAAACAACCCTACACGGTCGCAGCTGGCTGCCCCTAAGAACGCTGTGTAGCCCTCAGGGTACAGGGATAGCATCAAGCCACTAGCCGTGCAGTGCTGTCATCCCCTAAAGCAGAATTGGGGAACCTTTCCCCTCCTGCGAGCCACTTTGAAAATTAGTGCAAACTCTGAGGGCTGCTGCATAGTAGTCAGGGGGGTGAGGGACGCTTAAGGGGTTTGGGAAGGAGGGGAAAGGTCCAGATCATGGATCTACACCATGAATAAATCCTCTGTCTTTGAGTGCAGGCTCTCATCTCTGCTGCCTTCCTCTGCGTTCATTCTTTCAGAGAATAAGGACAGGGACTGGATCCAGGGGCCAGATCCAAGGTCTGCAAAGGGGCCAAATAAAATCTAGCTGCGGGCCCCAGTTAGGGTTGCCGCTGATGCAAATTATGAAGCAACGCTTATGGAAAATACACGTTGCGGGGCTGCAGGATGTGTTTTTCAGAAGTGTTCCTTCAAAATTTGCATAGGTGGTGGCAACCCTAGCACCATCTGGCTTCTAGGTTCCCCTCCTCTTCCCTCAAGGATTTCTTTTGGATTGTTTTGATTTTAATCAGAAATGAGGCCTAACAAAAAGCTATCCCACTCCAGAAATCAGAGGGCTTACAATCTCTGAGGGAGGCGAGACAAGGGAAGGGGGGGGGGGGGACAGGGAGAGACCTGGATACATTTCATGAAGCTGAGAGGTTGCAGGTGCACTTGCTTAGTTTCGTTACAAAGGGGGCGGGGGGGGAGGGATCTATATTTATTTTGTTTTGGTTTTTTTAATTGGTATTTTTGGATGATCCAGCGTAAGGAGAAGCATAAATGAGCAACCTATGAGCAACGTCAGGACAGCCTGACGGAAGAGGTAGGTTTTCAGGAGAGATTGGAAGAAGGGAGAAGAGTCAGCGAACGTGTTCGGGGAGAAGATTCCAGGTGCAGGGGGGACAGTATAAGAGAAGCAATAACGATGGTTTAGGGAGCAGGAGAAGCTGGGTTCGGGCTGGGGGGAGGAGGAAGATAGCAAAGGAGAAGCAGCATTCCCAGGAGGGAAGACTGCAGGAAATGAGGGCAGAGAGAGAGAGGAAAGGATAAGACCCCATGAAGGCTTTGTGCTGGATGGGAAGTTTACTTTGGGCCATTTTTCCAGTTACTCCCAGGCCTGGTGGTGGTTGGTTTTTTAGGGAGTTGGGGCGAGGTTTTGTCTTTTGTTAATACCGGTCTTATTTGGTAAACTGCCCTGGGACCTTAGGGGAATCCCCAGACGGGGCATGAGAAGTGCCTGCCCTTGGCAGGAAATGACCTGCATAAGAACACAAGTACCACCACTTACTGAGTCAGACCACTCGGTCTCCAACAGCGGCCAGGCTTGGTTGCCTTAAGCAGGGGAACACGCAGCAGACTACAATGGAGTAAATCCATTTTCTGCTATCCTCTCCCAAGCATAAATTTGAACAAAACAAAACAAAAATAATCTCTTACATTTGGAACCAAAGACGGCAACCAAGTTCTCTTTACACCTCTGGCCCAGAGGTGTAAAGAGAATTTGGTTGCCGTCTTTGGTTCCAAATGTGTGCGCGCACACACACACTCCCTTCTCAAGATTGGTTAAAGAACACCCAGTGAAATGAATGGGCACAGTTTAGGCCAGCAAGAAAATTAAAATCAGGGATTAAATTCCCAGAACCTTCCAGCTCAGCTATGTTTACAGTCTGCCGCCGGTGCACCAATATTACAGAACCCAAGCATGGAGCAGACCGTGCGCGGTGTCCTCAGATAGCCTCTTCACGTGGTGACAATTCCCCTCACAGGATTTCAAAACCATGTGACGTGCCATTGCTGAAAAATGCACTTGCAGCTCCTGCCACCTGCTGGTACAACGGTTTCTTTGGAACAGTAAAGCAAGGTGTCTTGGTCTGGAGAAATTCACTTAGGGTGTTCTTCAATGAGATGCTTCCACGCACGCCCCCCCCCCCAACCCCCATCCACGCATCCAACCACTTGTTTGAAGACGGTGCGTGGGGGAGGCGTGCTCCTGTGACCCACGCACCAGTCATCCATGGCCGTGCAAGGAGCGCTCCTGAAAACTCCACCGGAGTGCCCCATGAAGGCCAGGGTGGACGTCTCCGTGGATGGGGCAGGCTGGGGGACAGCCATGCCAGGAGTTGCCCGTGTGAAGCCCTCTCCATGCACTTCCCGTGCGTAGACATCCCGTTACCACGCACCGACCACAGACCTCCCCCCCGACCCCTCTCGTTTAAATGCACCCTTAGTCTTGTGAATTCACAACAGCTATGTGCACCTGCCTCATCTCCATGATGGAGCCCATGAGAGACCCAGAAACATCATCTCCAGTCTGGGGGCAGTACATTACAGTACAGTAGATTACAGTAACCACTCATTAGTAAACAATTACCGTGATGTCTAAAAACACCCTCAGCTACAGCCTGAGACTTCAAAGCTTTGACTATATCAACTTACGCTTTATTCTTTCTTTTTTTTCTTTCTTTTTTTTTTTTTTTAAAGACAAAGGGTGCTTTTAGACGTGCCACTCTGCTCGTTGACTTAAATAATCCACAATTAGTAAACTCACGTGGGCGGCTCACCGCCATTGAAGACCATGTATCGCGCATTCTTTTGACACCCTGAGGTTTTACCAATGCGGTTTCAAAAGAGTGTGCGAGCTGCAGTTTTCAATGGGGGTGGGCTGCCTGCGTGACTTTTCTCACAGCAGAGCGGCATGGTCTAAAAACGACCAAACTTTTAATTGAGATTTTAACTATACAAAGTAAACAAAAATGGATTGTTTGCAGCATCTTCAAAAATATAACGTTAGATGATATTTTATATTGCTGATCATCATTTATCCAAAATAAACTTTAAAAGGACATGAATGACATATAAATAAACTTGAAAGAAAAAAAAAAATAGCCTAGTTCCGGGTGAGGGGGGAGCAGCAGAGGAAGTTGTAACTTCATGCAGGGAGACTGGTAGAAATTCACAAAAAATAGATTTCACTCTGTAAAAGGACAGAGCTACTAGAGTCCTACTTAAAACAAGCTTCAAAGGTTTCAACAGGTCCTCACTAGCATGTAGGCCTTGTACAGCCCTCTACACAGAAGTGAATTGCACTCCCACAGAATATAGGTGTTTTCAGACGTTACGAGATCACGCTCAACCACAGTCAATACCCTGTGGTGGGGAATGGTCCCGTAACGTCTGTTGGGGAACCGGAAGTTCCCCCCCAGATGTTTACCACGCTCAATCCCCGCCGGGAATCACATTCACCACATGATCGGCTGAATGCGCGGGGCCGGCGCCGATCGCGTGGTGAAGGTGATTCCTGGCGGGGATGAAGGGGCCCGTCACGTCTGGATGGGGATCACGGCCCGGAATCCCTGCCGGGATTCCGGCCCGTGGTCATTTCGGGCGGGCGCTGCAGCCGCATTGGCCGCAGCGCCCGCCCGTCTCCCCAGAGGGCAGGCAGTGAGGGAGCGTGGAGGGGGCGGGGCCGTGAGGTCGCACGTTGCACCGCGCGGCCCCTCCCCGATTTCCTGCCGGGATCCCCTGGCACGTCTGTTGGCTGTGCTGGAGTGATCCCGGCGGGGAATCTGAGGGTTGTTTCCGTGACGGGGCAAAGCTGCCCCGTCACGTCTGAAAACACCCAAAATCGCACCTCTCAAAATTTCTAGAGGCCAGAGGGTAAAGCACCACCCTCTACCAATAAGCTCCTCCCCCTCATGTGCACACACCTCTCCCAACATTCCAAGTGCAAAGAGGGAGAGACGTTCTCCTGCTTCTCATTCCACTCAGTTTCTTATCAATCCATTGTCTCCCCATTATCCCCTCAAATGCTTTTCCTGCGAGACAATCAGGACAGAGGTCCTTGAGAACTAAATACCGGACTTTTTGCCTCTCTGTTCTGAAAGAGGGACTTTGACTCCCTGAATAAGGATATAAAGAGCTGCCTAACAGACCAATGATCCATCTTAGCCCAGCGTTGTCACAACCTGACACAGCAGCAGGGTTTCAAATCCAGCTCTCCAGCAGAGGCTTCACCCAGATGTGCTACCAGAAATCCTAAATCGGAGATTGAACTTGGGACCTTATGTAGCACACGCTCTACCACCTGAGCCACGGCCCAAAGAGGGATGATCAGATTCTGCACCTGAAGGAATATAATGCTGTTGTACTTTGTTTTACTAAAGGAAAGGGACCCAAACATGCCTCCGGAGCACTGCCCAAGTACTATGCATCCCCGATTAACTGATCTGAAATGAACTTATTAATTTTGTAGTAATTTATTATAAGCAAGTTATGTTTTCTGTCACATCTGTGTGAATGTCTGCCCCTGGATCAAAGGATAATCTCTTCACTGGAAGGTTCTCCAGTGAAATGTTTTAAAATACATTAGAACAAACACGACAAAGAAGCACATCTATTAGCAGCAAAAAAATAATAATCCTATTATGCCAAACCAATCTGTTAGCAGACTTTTCAGGTTGCGTCTTTTTCAGATAAACTGATATCCCAGAATGAATCCCCCCAAGCCTCAGATTTACGAGGTTGGGAAACTTTTCTCTCTGGCGGGCGGGCCACTTTGAAAAGGAGTACAACCTCCATGGGCAAGATAGGAGCTCTGGGTGGGGAGGCGTAAAGGGGGGAGGGGAAGGTCCAGTTCATAAATCTATCCGTCCCGTCGTGAGCTCATGCCCTCATCTCCACCCCCCGCTGCCCCAAGCCCACTCTTTCTGTGCTTGAGTGTAGGGGCTGGATCCGTGGGCCAGATCCAGGAACTGGAAAGGGGCCAAATTAAGGAACAGCTGCAAGCTGGATCTGGCCTCCTTGGTCCCAGGTTTCCCATTCCTGTCTTGAAGCTTTATACCTTTACGTTATGAAAAGCAAAGGAAATTTAAATCCAAGGACCATGGACCTGAGACATACGTATTAACAAAAGCTTGTTTCTTTTCAGGACAAACTGTTTCACGGACCACACGAGCTCAGTTTCAAGGATGGCAGTCACTGCCGTGGAGTGACTCCCAAAGGATTCCTCCTCACCTCCTGATCGGGGTGCGTGTCCAGAAGCGCATTACACCGGGGCTCCAGAGTCTGCCCTAGCTTCTAAGAGTGTTCTGGGTACGATTCAAGGTGCTGGTTTTCTGACCTATAATAAAGCCCTAAACGCCTTGGCCCCACCTATCTAAAGAACGTCCTCCCCACCTTGGTCCCGTCCCATCATGGCCCCTCAGGTCAGTTGGGACTACTGCCCTCTTGCAGGTTACATCTCTGCAACATGTCCACACAGTAAGGGCGTGAAGAGAGGCGCTCTTGGAGGTTCACCAAAGCCTGAGCATTTTCCTGAGGCAGCGTAAGACCTGTTTATTTGGCCAGGCATTAAACTGGCAGGGTTAGGGTTTAGGATATATTTCGTGACTATTTCTTGTCTGGTTTTATAGTTTTTATCTTTGTATTTTATATGTTGTTAGCCGCCCTGAGTCTTTGGGGAAGGGCAGGATGCAAATCTGAATAAAATAAAATAAATAAATGCTGGCCACCGAGTCTCCTGGATGTGTCCTGGCTGCCTGTGTAGTTCTGTACTCACCGGCGTCTGAAAGCAGCAGAAGAGCTGGGTGAGGAAGGGGTGGTTCCTTGCTAGAGACAGGATCCGCTTCTCCGTCATGGTGCACTCCACATCATCGTCCTGGAGAATCACGTCTTTCTTGAGTACTTTCACTGCGTAGAGCTGCCCGGTCTCTTTCGTTTTAGCGAGCATCACCTGAATCACGCCAGGGAAAGTTGGGGAAAGAGAGATTAAATGCTGGGCGCGCAAGTGAATGAGAACATAGCCAGTGCCAGACTGGGTCAGACAAATGGTCCATTGAGCCCAGCATCCTGTCTCCAACAGTCGCCACCTTTGGTCGCTTCAGAGAAATACACAACACGTCAAAATGGAGCGATTCATTCTCTGCAATAGATGGGTATAAAGTTCCTGGTACACAAGTGAGACTTCTCCCACCACCTCATATTAGGTGCTAAGCGGCACATCTTCATGGAATACCAAGATGCATGGTGAAGAGCAGCCAGCCAATAAGCTGTCCCAGGACTGCCATTGCCAAACGGGCATGACTGTGGGGGATGCGGCTAGCTATGCAGCCAGTTTAGCAGGGGGAGGGTACTACCATCCACTGTCAGCCCAGGTTTGGTAAAGCTGGGTCATTTTCATGCTGTCAGGCTTCACGTAAAAAGTGTTGGACTGGATCAGACTAGTGCTCCATTAGTCACTGTCAGAGACAGGACACTGGGACAAATCTTGCATCGATATTTTGGTTACCTTTGTATGCTGTGCTAGATAGCCCAGGATTTTGGTACATGGTGCTTCTTTCACTTCGGTGGCACTATTTAGCACAAGCCAGGACCACCTAAGTAAAAGAAGTGCCAAAATACCAAGACATCAAAACTGCAAACAAACTGCAAACAGAACAGGAAGCAATTCCCACTCGTTATTTCTTTCATCTAAACAGATATGAATACACTCAATTCACTGAGTTTGGAATTTGCACCAAATATTCATCCAGTCTTCAAGAAAAGACTGGATGGGTATCTGTCATGGAGAAACATAGGGTCACACACGTGTAACACGGGAATGCATGTAGACTACAAGTCTGGTAACTATGTAATGCCAAAGGGTCCACATGTATGTAAGGTTACAATGAGAGCTGTAGAACTCAAATTAAGGCTCTGGCACCAGGCTACAGGAAATACAAAGAGATAACAGGATGTGTATTGAAAGCTTGCCAGACAGCCCTGTTGACATTTGGATGGGCCTTTGTGTTTGCCTGGGTTGGTACGTGACCGACCCCACGATTCCCCAAAGGTGAGAGCAGAGAGAGACAAAGAGGGGGGGAAACTATATAAAGTGGCCAGTGAGTCAACTGGAAGCTCTGTCTTCTAAAGCCATCTTAAGAGGGCTGATCTGCATACGAAAGGTCAGCCAGCAGCAAGCTGGAGGAACATGGACTGAGAGACAGGATTTTGCTCTCTAAGACCCAGCGCCCAGTCATTCTACCTTTATGACTGAGAAACCAGAAGCTTATGGACCTTTATAGGGTAAGATTAATTTAGGAACTCAACCAGTATAAGTTAGGAATGCGTTATGTTTACCTTTCATTTCTATTAACCACTCTGTATTAACTTTCTTGCTTATGTAATCAATAAACTTACTTCTTATTTTTATGAAGAAGTTTCGGTGTCTAACATTGGAACACAAGTGAGCTACAAGAGCCCTCAAGCTCTTGTGAACCCAGAGAGTAAAGAGTCTGTAAACGGGAAGGATCGGGCCCTTGTGTGGCAAAGGAGTTTCATTGTGGCACACTTGAATTAGCCAGAGAGAGAAACTGATTCAAGAGAACTGTACGCAAGGGAAACTGAGTCACTCAAACCCGGTAAAGTGGGGGTGCGGACCCCCAAACCCGTGACCGTATCTGTTAGGGATGCTTTAGGTCAGGGGTGCACACGATCCACTGGATCCAGGCATCAACCACAGACAATCTACCATGACCCCTGCCACTCCCCATGAGCTCTGGTGCTCCAGACTGGGACCTCTTCCACTAGCTGCCAGCTCTAGGGCATCTCAGCAACTGGTCTTAGAGAAAGGAGAGATTATTGCCATCGGGCACCTCGACAATTGGTCTCCTTTAGAGAGAGCCTTCCTTTCTGCACTGGAGTAGCTCCCCTTGCCCATCTCTTCCCTCTGAGAGGCTGGTCCCCCACCCCACACTATCATCTACTGGAGACTAGTTTGGGATTTCTACCAGTAGATCAACACCTGAGCCCCTCCTTAAGGAATAGGCCAGAAGTGGCCAAATGGTGGCTCAGGAGCCACATGTGGTTCTTGGGAAGTTCAAATGTGACTCTCCACCAGAGCCAGTCCCAATCCCAGTCCCGCACTGCTTCAAGGGAATTCTGTCTTACTTCATTATACCCAGAGACTCAGCTGCTTCTCAGAATCTAGGACGGCAGGCCCCCAGATTCACTAGTCAATCACAAAGCAGGAGAGGGAGTGAGGCTCATCCTGGGAGATGCTTCAAAGTGGTGGCGGCTGCTGATGGAAGTGGCTGCCAGCAGAGTAAAGACACGTTGGGGAGCAGTCAGGTGCCCACAAGGAATCTGGAGTGAGGGAGGGCACCTGCCCTTTGTGGGGATGTTGATCAAACCTTGATCCTAAAAGCAGCACTGGAGAATCCCATCTCCAGACAGCCATGAGGAACTCCAGGACAGACGTCCATCTCAGTATCCCCTGAAACTCTGAGACAGGGACCTCATCCTAGGAAAGTGCAAGAGGCAAAAAAACTTCCCAGCAGCCTGGCTTCACGCTGGGCTCTGTCCAGACTCTCCCAGTTTCTAGGAGTTCACGGATTCACACCAAATATCTGCATCAGTTGCTGTTAAAATAATAAAGAAACAGCAGCCCCCGTCTTCTGACAAGAGTCTGAAATAAGACTCACCTTCCCAAAGCTGCCCTTTCCCAACACCCGGAGAAACATTAAGTCTTCGATCCGGAGCCAACTTGCCGAATCTTCCGTCACCCCGCTGCCCTCCTTTGGGTTTTCTTTTGCCTGGCGTCGGAGCGTTGACCGTGAAACTAATTTCTGGTGAAACAAAAGAGCCATGAGTTTGACAAGAAACAGTCTGCTGAGTAGGAGAGATTGAGGGGTTTGGGGTGGAGGGAGGAAGGGCTTGAGTTTTTTCATGGTGGAAGGGTTGGTTTTATTTTATTTTTTGCAAAAGTCACAGATCACAATCTGCAAAGCACTTATTCTAGAGCAATCCCATTCAAGACCAGAAGTTTCGACAATTGAAGTCCTCTGGCTTGAAACCTCTGGGCTTAAATGGGACGACACCGGAGTAAGTGGTTCGTGGATCGTCGTGACAACTAAGTCTTACCGGCCTAGAGATTTAGGATTATTGCTATTGTCATTATTATTATTGTTTATACTTATTGTGACAGTATCTCATTCATAAACAAAGCCCCACCCCCTCTTCTGCCTGGGACTCCACAAACACCTAAAAAAGATGCTCCCAGCCCGCAAAGTGCTTCCAGTTGAAGTACAAAACAAGACACATCAGGAGGACACGGACAGGTTGGGTGAGCACAAGGTAAAATCTGGCTAATACTGGTCAGCATGAGAGGGGTCCACCCCCCCACCCATAGTGCTGGTACTCCCTGGGGTGCGGCAGAGTCAGATGCAGTGTGATACCAGAATGGTGCACCATCACTAATGGCCAAGCAATGGCTCATAACAACAAGAACTAGGACGACTGGTTCTCAATCTGAATTTCACCCTTCAGTTAGAGCAGAAATGGGTACCGGGTTGATTATTTGTGGATTTTTTTGCAATTTCAGGTAGCCCTCCTAGTAATTGAACCATGTCCATGATCAAAATGAGGACTTGCCAATCATGTTTTCAGGTATTCTATTTCAGGGGTTTGATTCGTTTGGTCTTTTGGTCATTTTGGTGTTTTGGTTATGTCCTTTCCAGCCATTAATAGGGCTAATATTGCCAAAATGCTGTAAGCAAAATGACTAAAATAACAAAACTGAAAAAGCCCACCTGAAATAACTAAAATGGATACCCAGCAGAGTGTTACCTGGACCGCCATTTTCAGTTCAGGTAGGGGATATTTGCCAGGTTTACCGGGTTTTTTCGGTTATTCGTTTCAGCTCTATTTTCAACGCTGCTCTTTGCCAAATCCAAGGATGGTCCCTTTTCATTGGCATTGGGAGCTCAGTGAGAAAAAAACAACAGGGAGTCTCCTGTTTGAATGAAAGTGACTATCTGATCCGGGGCTGTATAAACATGATCATCTTCATCGTCAGTGGGGCTATTTGAGAAAGGATTGTCCAATGGGAAATCCCCCAAACCTTAGAACTTGCCTGGCCTTAGTCCTGTTTATGACACTACAGCAGCAACTGTGTATACAAGCCCCGGATGCAAGCATATCAGTAGAATTAATGAACTCTCATGGGATCAGATAAGAAGTTCATCATATCAGGGTGTTCAATATAATGGGATATGACAATACGTAGCCGATAGCAGCAGGTCTTGAAATTAGGGTTTTTAGAAACAAGGGTTCATGACAAGCAGGGTTTGTTATAATGAAGTATGATTGGGTTTTTTAATATTTTTAAAATATTTTTTATATTTTTAAAATATATTTTTATATAAATCTAAATCTTTTAGTTCTTTAACCAGCTGAAATACCAATTTCTTGAGCTCCACCTTCTGACCGTTCCACAATAAAGCACCATTTGTGTTTATACAATGGGACCTTTAAACATTTCTATAGCACTTTCAATGTTCAAAGTACATTACAATCCTTATGTACAACCAGGGCCAGCCTTACCACAGGGAGACTCAGTGCAACTGCCCTGGGCCCTGCTATTTTCTCTTCTTCCAGGGGCTCTACAGTGGCCCATTTTTAGTAGGGCAGGGTGTGTGGGCCCCAAACACAATGACCTCTAGGGCCCTGTGGAGGGTGCCTATGAGGGAGGTGGCAGTGCCACAAGGGACCTCATATTTTATCTTTGCCGTAGGCTCTGCAAATGCAGATTCAATGACCTTGTGAGAGAGGTCAATATTATTGCCATTTTACAGAGGCTGAGACAGTGACTTGACCACCCAGTGGTTCACAGCCAAGACAAAATTTGAACCCTAGTCTCCCAGGTTCAAGTTCAACACCTTAGCCACTAGGCTACACTAGCACTTTGCTCATTGAGGCTGCAGTCATTGGAAACCTAATCATGCAGCAGGAATGCCACCCATTTGAAATGCTCAGAAAAATCCCTGCCCAAACTCTGCTCACAGCATCTCTCAAGTTGATCACAGTGACTAAGAAGGAAATACCATTCCACACAAGGGCACCAATATTTTTCAAGTTTAGCATAAGAGTGCTGTGTGGATAACGCAAATGGCAAGTGGTTAATGGTCTGATTTTAAGAGGTATTCTTAATAGAATTGCAGCTACTGGACTAAAGTAGGGACATCAGTAAGTCAAATGCCACTTGGTCAAACTTTTCCTGTGTCCGTCCAAATGATTTCATTATAAACACAAGAGAAGAAAAAATAAATAAATAGCCTCACCGAATTTGGCGAGATATTTCCTGGCTGCAGCCCCATGCATGCTAAGGTCTTGGCCAGTTCTGCCGCATTCACCCCACAGTTGGGTGCCACGTTACCCTGGCATCGTATATGCACATTCATTTTACATACTACAAGGGAGAAAAAATAAAAAATGCAGTTAAGACACACCCCGGACTGAGACTTCAGAGTTTACTGCTAGAGAATCACTTTGGATTAAAAGGATTTTACTACAGAAAAAGGACGGGAAATTGTTTTGTCTGAATTGTTCTTCAGCAATAAAAATCCCCTAGAATTTTGCCACTAAGTTTGTAGGACTGGGAGCAGGACTCGTATAACAGGGCCAGTGCCAGATCTAGGGAAGTTGGGGTCCAGCACAAAATGCTGGTGCGGACCTCCCCGTAACATAGGGATGCTTGACAGTCAGACACAGACTTACACATAAAGTAGAGTAGATTGTAATATTAATAATAATAATACAGTGTGGTGTAGTGTAGTACAGAAAGTGCTGGACTTGGACATGGGAAGCCAGGGTTCAAATCCTGCCCTAGCCATGAACTCACTGGGTGGCCTTGGGCAAGTCACGACCTTTCAGCCTCAGTTTTCCCCATCTGTAAAATGGGAATGTGTGCATGTCTGTCTGTCCCTGTGTTCCCCTCACCCGTGTCCATCTTAGATTATAAACCCACTGGGCAGGGATCTGTGACTGTAAAGTGCTGCTGGGTACACCTAATAGCACTATAGGAATGAGAAGGAGGTGTAGTAGTAGTAAAACAGGAAAATGTTACTGCAATTCATTTCTGATGTTAAGATCCACTTCACGGACCGTGACTACCTGCATTTCAGGCCTCTGTGTTACACGTGTGTTATTCCTAGTTTATTTGTGGCTCCATCTGTTGGGGTCCCCGTTCTGAATTGCCGTGGGCCCTCCGCAGGCTGGGGCTCCTCACGATTGAAGATTTGTGGGTCTGTATTTTACATCAGTGCTTTTCATATTCATGTTGTCATTTCAACTTCATTTATGCCCCCCCCCATGTACTGGGGGGCACCCCAACATATGGGGCTCTCTGTGCACAGCCTGCACTGTTTTGGATCTGGGTCTGATCTGTACAAAACTAGGGAGATTGGAGAATTGTACATCGGATTACCCATTAGCTTGGGAAATTGCCTGACGGTAAGGGCCAGTAGCATAGCTGAGTTTAAAAGAGGTTTGGATAAGTTTCTGGAAGATCGGTCCATGAGAAACTATTAGCCAGACAGGATCAGGGAACATGACGGGAGCTGGGAGAAAACAACAGGGAATGGATCCCCCATTGTGTCCTGTTGGGTGCTTCTCCCAAGCCACCGTGATTGACCACTGTCGGAGACAGGATGCTGAGCTAGATGGACCATTGGTCTGACCCAGTGTGGCACTTCTTATATTCTTATGTGCATGGGTGCTCAAATTGTCATGTGGGTGAACACCTGAGGATGGACACATCTTTACAGGAAGACTCAAACGTGTTCCATGGAAACTGGATGCACCAGGGTTGAGGTCAACCCAGGAATCAGTTTTTTCCTCCCAAGGGGCCACACTGAAAATTAGTACGAGCTCTGAGGGCTGCATGGAAGCTGGGGGTGGGGTTACGGTGGCCAGACCTCCCCTTTAAAAGAGGACACTTATGAAAACACATGTTGCAGGGCTGCATTGGTTCCAGGGCAGTCCTGCACCATGTATTTTTCATAAGTGTCCTCTTTTAAAGGGGCGGTACGGCCACCCTAGGCGGGGTGCATTCAGGAAGAGAAGGGTCAGGATCCTGGCTCTGTCCCTGTCCTTGCCCTCTGGAGCAGGGAGCAGGCTATCTGGGTTGCAGGCCTTTCAAGGGAGTGAGCACCAGCAAGGGGTTACATGAGGCTCAGGCGCTCGGCGGAGCAAAGGACAGCACCTGAGTGCCTCACACTTGGGCTTGGGCACAGCTCAGAGTCTGAGTAAGGCTCAGCCGAGAGGAAGCAGGAGCCGGGGGGAAACAGTGAGTTGTTGGGAGAGACAGCGCCCAGGGAGGGGGGGAAAGGTCCTGCCTCGAGGCTGGTGTCAGGAGGGGCTGTGCCTGGCCAGCAGAGCCCAGGAGAGGCTCTTAACTGGAGAGGAATGGTCTATAGAGAAAGTGGAGCCCCACTGCCAGTGAGAGGCTCCTCTCTGGCCTGCGGAGGGACTAGGCCCGACCAGAGAGGCTGGATTAGAGAAGCCTTGTGCTTTGCAGCGCTGAACTGTATCTATAGAAGCTGTATGTGGGGGTGGGACACTGAGGCGTGGAAATGAAGGACGCTGGAGCAGAAATTCCCCGTGAGCGTGACACCTTGGGAAGCATCCTGCGAGAACTCATCCTCAGGGCCGGTGCTACCCATTAGGCTGGTTTGGCGGCTGGCTAGGGCGCCAGCGCGAAGGGGGATCCCGGGCGGCTCTTTTGCTCCTGATCAAGCTGCCCCGCTGTCACCACCGGTGATAAGCTCTGCGTTTGATGGCACAGGAGAGGCGCCCCCTTCAACTTGTTGCCCTAGGTGGCCTTGGCAACAAGCTCTGCCCTGGATTGGGGGGTGGGAGTGGTGCCCCCCAGGTGGCTCCACCTCTGATCCAGCTTCCGCTGCCATCTCTCCTGCTCCTGATCCAGCTGTTGCTGCCACTTCTCCTGCAAGTTGAAAGGATGCCTCTCCCATCCCCGATCCAGCTGCCACCGCTGGTAAACTCGGGGCCAGGAGGCAGACGGGAGCTGGGCTACCAACCCCTCAGGGCCTCAGAAGCAGGCTGTGCATGTGTGTGCTGTACACTAAGTGTCTGCACATGGGGGTTGTGCATAACATGCGCATGGGTTGCATGTGAGGTACACGGTACTTGCACAGGTTTCACAAGGGATGCATGCGCAGGGGGCTATCTAGGGCAACAAAAGTCTTTGCACTGGTCCTGCTCAGCCCGGGTACCCTCTAACCCTGTTACACCCTCATCTCTGTTCCTTTATTCTGAGTTCAGTCTTTCAGTGCTTGGGAGTAGGAACTGGATTCAGGGGGACATATCTGGGAATTTGAAAAGGGCCACATCAAAACAAGCTGAAAGCCATATTTGGCCCCCAGGCCTGGGGTTTCTCACCCCTTGACTATACACTTAAACAGCGGCTTATAAGCAATGGGTTTCAAGCACAAATCGTTCCGTTTTCTGGACATGCAAAAGCTTGGTGGAGAGCAGGCAAATGGAGATGGAACATTTGTTACCTAGATAACTTGGCATTCGGAATCCATCCCAAGCCATATAGCCCACTGGGTTGATGCAGTAAAGACACACAAGTTTGTGGCCTACAGTACAGAGCACAAGGGAGTGGGGTGGCCAACATCCCATCCAACCACCTTTGACTTCCCCAACCAAATGAATCAGATACCCATTAGCAGCTAGGTGGGCTGGAGTGCAAAGCCAAGCAGAACTTGAACCCACAACCTCCAGCAACAGAATCAAGTGCCCTAACCATTCAGCCACTGTGTCTCACGGACGAGTTGACATTAATGCTAATCACACAGGAACAAAATGCCAGCTAGCTCCATAACAAAGTATCGTGTTAATTAATCAACAATTATTGATGGCATTCCCCTCTGTTGATGATGCATTACTCTTTTGCGGCCTGAGTCACTAGGGAAGCAAAGTCATTCAGGAAACAGCAACAGCAGCAAGACTTTCCAGCTGTACAAATTAGAGCCCCTTGGGGAGCTGGAGTTAAAAAGAAAAGAAAAGAAAGATCTACCCCCCCACAGCACATTGTTGGCTGCACATCTTTAGGGCTAAACTATGGGTACTTTCAGACATGACGCTAACCACCCTTTAACCACCCTTGGTGGTTATTTATGCATGTTGCTGGGCTGCATAGGGCACCAATACAGCCCTGCAACATGCATAAATAACCACCAAGGGTGGTTAAAGGGTGGTTAGCGTCATGTCTGAAAGTACCCATAGTTTAGCCCTAAAGATGTGCAGCCAACAATGTGCTGTGGGGGGGTAGATCTTTCTTTTCTTTTCTTTTTAACTCCAGCTCCCCAAGGGGCTCTAATTTGTACAGCTGGAAAGTCTTGCTGCTGTTGCTGTTTCCTGAATGACTTTGCTTCCCTAGTGACTCAGGCCGCAAAAGAGTAATGCATCATCAACAGAGGGGAATGCCATCAATAATTGTTGATTAATTAACACGATACTTTGTTATGGAGCTAGCTGGCATTTTGTTCCTGTGTGATTAGCATTAATGTCAACTCGTCCGTGAGACACAGTGGCTGAATGGTTAGGGCACTCGATTCTGTTGCTGGAGGTTGTGGGTTCAAGTTCTGCTTGGCTTTGCACTCCAGCCCACCTAGCTGCTAATGGGTATCTGATTCATTTGGTTGGGGAAGTCAAAGGTGGTTGGATGGGATGTTGGCCACCCCACTCCCTTGTGCTCTGTACTGTAGGCCACAAACTTGTGTGTCTTTACTGCATCAACCCAGTGGGCTATATGGCTTGGGATGGATTCCGAATGCCAAGTTATCTAGGTAACAAATGTTCCATCTCCATTTGCCTGCTCTCCACCAAGCTTTTGCATGTCCAGAAAGCGGAACGATTTGTGCCTGAAACCCATTGCTTATAAGCCGCTGTTTAAGTGTATAGTCAAGGGGTGAGAAACCCCAGGCCTGGGGGCCAAATATGGCTTTCAGCTTGTTTTGATGTGGCCCTTTTCAAATTCCCAGATATGTCCCCCTGAATCCAGTTCCTACTCCCAAGCACTGAAAGACTGAACTCAGAATAAAGGAACAGAGATGAGGGTGTAGTAACAGGGTTAGAGGGTACCCGGGCTGAGCAGGACCAGTGCAAAGACTTTTGTTGCCCTAGATAGCCCCCTGCGCATGCACCCCTTGTGAAACCTGTGCACGTACCGTGCACCTCACATGCAACCCATGCGCATGTTACGCACAACTCCCATGGGCACACTCTTAGTGCACAGCACGCACATGCACAGCCTGCTTCTGAGGCCCTGAGGAGTTGGTAGCCCAGCTCCCGTCTGCCTCCCGGCCCCGAGTTTACCAGCGGTGGCAGCTGGATCGGGGACGGGCAAGGCACCCCCTTCAACTTGCAGGAGAAGTGGCAGCAACAGCTGGATTAGGGGCATGAGAGATGGCAGCGGAAGCTGGATCAGAGGTGGAGCCACCTAGGGGGCACCACTCCCACCCCCCAATCCAGGGCAGAGCTTGTTGCCAAGGCCACCTAGGGAAGCAAGTTGAAGGGGGCGCCTCTCCTGTGCCATCAAACGCAGAGCTGATCACCGGTGGTGACAGCGGGGCAGCTTGATCAGGAGCAAAAGAGCCGCCCGGGATCCCCCTTCGCGTTGGCGCCCTAGCCAGCCGCCTGACCAGCCTAATGGGTAGCACCAGCCCTGAGGGTGAGTTCTCGCAGGATGCTTCCCAAGGTGTCACGCTCACGGGGAATTTCTGCTCCAGCGTCCTTCATTTCCACGCCTCCGTGTCCCACCCCCACATACAGCTTCTATAGATACAGTTCAGAGCTGCAAAGCACAAGGCTTCTCTAATCCAGCCTCTCTGGTTGGGCCTAGTCCCGCTGCAGGTCAGAGATGAGCCTCTCACTGGCAGTGGGGCTCCACTTTCTCTATAGACCATTCCTCTCCAGTTAAGAGCCTCTCCTGGGCTCTGCTGGCCAGGCACAGCCCCTCCTGACACCAGCCTCGAGGCAGGACCTTTCCCCCCCTCCCTGGCGCTGTCTCTCCCAACAACTCACTGCTTCCACCCAGCTCCTGCTTCCTCTCGGCTGAGCCTTACTCAGACTCTGAGCTGTGCCCAAGCCCAAGTGTGAGGCACTCAGGTGCTGTCCTTTGCTCCGCCGAGCGCCTGAGCCTCATGTAGGCCCCTGCTGGTGCTCACTCCCTTGAAAGGCCTGCAACCCAGATAGCCTGCTCCCTGCTCCAGAGGGCAAGGACAGGGACAGAGCCAGGATCCTGACCCTTCTCTTCCTGAATGCACCCCGCCTAGGGTGGCCGTACCGCCCCTTTAAAAGAGGACACTTATGAAAAATACATGGTGCAGGACTGCCCTGGAACCAATGCAGCCCTGCAACATGTGTTTTCATAAGTGTCCTCTTTTAAAGGGGAGGTCTGGCCACCGTAACCCCACCCCCAGCTTCCATGCAGCCCTCAGAGCTCGTACTAATTTTCAGTGTGGCCCCTTGGGAGGAAAAAACTGATTCCTGGGTTGACCTCAACCCTGGTGCATCCAGTTTCCATGGAACACGTTTGAGTCTTCCTGTAAAGATGTGTCCATCCTCAGGTGTTCACCCACATGACAATTTGAGCACCCATGCACATAAGAATATAAGAAGTGCCACACTGGGTCAGACCAATGGTCCATCTAGCTCAGCATCCTGTCTCCGACAGTGGTCAATCACGGTGGCTTGGGAGAAGCACCCAACAGGACACAATGGGGGATCCATTCCCTGTTGTTTTCTCCCAGCTCCCGTCATGTTCCCTGATCCTGTCTGGCTAATAGTTTCTCATGGACCGATCTTCCAGAAACTTATCCAAACCTCTTTTAAACTCAGCTATGCTACTGGCCCTTACCGTCAGGCAATTTCCCAAGCTAATGGGTAATCCGATGTACAATTCTCCAATCTCCCTAGTTTTGTACAGATCAGCCCCAGATCCAAAACAGTGCAGGCTGTGCACAGAGAGCCCCATATGTTGGGGTGCCCCCCAGTACATGGGGGGGGGGCATAAATGAAGTTGAAATGACAACATGAATATGAAAAGCACTGATGTAAAATACAGACCCACAAATCTTCAATCGTGAGGAGCCCCAGCCTGCGGAGGGCCCACGGCAATTCAGAACGGGGACCCCAACAGATGGAGCCACAAATAAACTAGGAATAACACACGTGTAACACAGAGGCCTGAAATGCAGGTAGTCACGGTCCGTGAAGTGGATCTTAACATCAGAAATGAATTGCAGTAACATTTTCCTGTTTTACTACTACTACACCTCCTTCTCATTCCTATAGTGCTATTAGGTGTACCCAGCAGCACTTTACAGTCACAGATCCCTGCCCAGTGGGTTTATAATCTAAGATGGACACGGGTGAGGGGAACACAGGGACAGACAGACATGCACACATTCCCATTTTACAGATGGGGAAAACTGAGGCTGAAAGGTCGTGACTTGCCCAAGGCCACCCAGTGAGTTCATGGCTAGGGCAGGATTTGAACCCTGGCTTCCCATGTCCAAGTCCAGCACTTTCTGTACTACACTACACCACACTGTATTATTATTATTAATATTACAATCTACTCTACTTTATGTGTAAGTCTGTGTCTGACTGTCAAGCATCCCTATGTTACGGGGAGGTCCGCACCAGCATTTTGTGCTGGACCCCAACTTCCCTAGATCTGGCACTGGCCCTGTTATACGAGTCCTGCTCCCAGTCCTACANGAAGGATTTTTTTTCTTTCTTTCAATTTGTATCTCACCCTTTCCCTTAGGTTCAGGATGGCTTACATTTCAATGTATTAACTTTAACAATTAGCTGTTAACACTGAACTCTACTAGTAATCCTCACAATAACCCTGTGAGGTATGTTAGGCTGAGAGATCTGTGACTGGCCCAAGTTCACTCGGTGGGTTCCTGGCTAAGGCAAGTCTTGAACTGGGGGATTTCCCCCTGCCTCCTGGTTAAAGTACTGTGCTTTCTTAACCACTACACCACACTGACTTTTAAAGATACTGCTATAAGGAAAAAATACAACCAACTATATGTCTTTTATATATGTTGCATTGATTTCAATGGGAAAAGTTGCCCATTGAAATCAATGGGGAAAGATCCGGTACAGGTAAATCCGGTATTACCGGATCTAATCCGATAATCCGGTATTCAGAGATCTGGTATCCGGTAAATCCGGTATCCGGTATTTCCACCCAAGTCCCATCCCTAGTTGCTACCCACCCTGAGCCTTCAGGATAGGACACACACAACACAAATATAAATATATAAATTATGGGGCATGGCTCCTCCTGACTTCCTTTACGATTGGTACAAGATCTTCTAAAGCACCTATACCCCACTTGTCTCCCTATGAGGCTTTGGAGCATAATTCCCATAGGCATTTTGAAAATGTTCCTCATATGTTTCTCAAGTGCTTCTGGGAATTCTGTGCACTGCTTTCTTTTTGTTTTAGGAATGAAGTACATGTTCAATCTAAAATCTTGGGGAAGAACAGCAAAATAACCGGCCAAATCACAGACACAATGACCTCCACGGCATTGTACTTCACTGACAACCACTGACTTAAATCTAATCAACATCTAATCAACCTATTCTGGCAGCTGCTCTGACCAGGCTTTGAAGTAGAGCAGAGCAGAGTTTACCCAGGGTTAGTTAGGTAGGTTAGCATTCTTATCTCAAACACTGACTTGTTAAAGCTGCATGCAGATGGTTTTATCTTTATTTGATCAGAAGCCTAGCTAACTAAGCCATTTAACTACTAAATTACACTCCTCTGTTACTCACTAGCCAACACTAAAAATGATTAACAAATCTGTAGTACACAAAAATAAATGTAAGAAAGCCAAATCAGTGCACTGCTTCTTATTTGTGTAGGGCAGGGGTGGGGAACATTTTCCCTCCTGGGGCCTCTCTGAAAATTAATACAAACTCCACGGGCTGCACAGAAGTTGGAGGAGTGGTGATTAAGGGGTGCACGGAGAAAGATGAGGCTCCAGCTCATGGTTGTCTGCCTTGGATCTGTCTGCTAGCCTTGTATGCATGCCCTCATTTCTTCTGCCTTACTCAGCACTCAATTTCTCAGTGCTTTGGGGGTTGAAACTAGATCCAGGGGCCAGATCCAGAAACTGGAAAAGGGGCCACATTAAAAAATTGCCATGGGTTTTATTTGGACCCTCCCCACCCCTGGTGAAGGACCAAACAGGCTCTTTCCACAGCAAGTAAAAAGTCAGAACTATACACTTAGTAATGCAGAACAGGTATATATGAAAGCAATCACTTGGGAAGAACTGTTAAAAGAAAAATCATTAGCATTTTAAACACTTAAATATAAGACGAAGCCAATAATTGAGTGATAAACAACATGAATGCAGGCTACCTTGCATACTCTCACCAACAGAAGTTGGTCCAAAAAAAGATATCACCTAAACTACTTTGAATTTCTCGACACATTATATTAACCCTGGGGGAAACAACCCTGTGGTACTAACTGTAACATCATCCCATGGTGAAGCAGCATCAACAAATATTTGTGCTGTTCCATGTTTATGCTGCCACCCTTTGGGCTCTGACCCACAGGGGGACCCCTTGTGTGTACATGACCAGGTGAAAATGACCAGGCCAAGTTCCTGGCTGCAAGACAAATCTCCCTGCTGGTGAAATTGACAGCAAACCTCCTGGCTGCAAGGCAAATCTCCCTGCTGGTGAAATTGACACAGCAAACCTCCTGGCTGCAAGGCAAATCTCCCTGCTGGTGAAATTGACCATGGTATCGCCTGGCTGCGCCACGGGAAGGAAGCTTGAGCCCCCGGACTCGGCAACTGGCCCTGCCTCCCGCTCCAGAACACGTCACGGCGCCAGAGATGCCGACAAAGTGTCCGGTTACCAGGACAACCCGCTCTGGCACTGATAGCGCAGAGCGGCAACCTTCGACCTCCCAGGACGTGAGGTCAGGGCCGGGGCCAGTGCGCCATTCCACACAGCTCCAGGCTCACAAAGGGGCGGGGCCTGGAGTATAAAACCCAGTGCTTGGAGACACTCGGCACCGGTAATCAGAGCTGAGAAGCTGGCCAAAGCTAAGTGCATCTTGTTTTGTCTCCTTGCTATTGTAGTCTCTGTATTGTGTTGCTTGGATTCTTTGTG
>QEPC01005636.1:1582482-1604301 GCA_003113815.1 Sphenodon punctatus | reverse complement strand
GGGCTCAGTGGATGTTGTGCGGGAAGGCGGGAGATTGTGGTGGGTGTTGGGGTCGGGGGGATGTTGCGCGGGTGTGCGGGAGGTTTTGGAGGGCGTTTTGGAGGGGCTCAGGAAAGTAGACTCACGTAACTTTCCTGATGCTCTGTTTTGCCTGTGAGCAGCTGCTCTGCTGAGCATGTGCGAGCCAACAGGACCGTGCTGTGTTTTGCCGGTGAGCAGCTGCTCTACTGTGCATGTGCGAACCAGCAGAACTGATTTTTATGATCAATAATAACTCGGTTTTGGCTGCATCAATCAGTATCATATTTCAAAAGAACTTGTTATTGATCTCATTCTCGAAGCCTGTAAAGTTTGGGGGCTCAACCCATCCAGGGGGAGGAGATATTGATGATTCAAATACATGAGGCTGGTGTGCATTTTGACCACAACCAATTAACGTTTAAGCAGTTATAACATTTTATTTTCCTAATGGATCTTTTTCAAACTTTGTGGATATGATGGGCCTCACAACTTACAGCCATGGTTAAATTTTCAGAAATGTAGGTCAAGCGGTTTCCTCAAAATCGGGGCTTCAGCAGTCCCCTGTTTATAATGAACAGTGGCTGTGCAATTAAGTTTGCCGGAAAATAATTTATAAACCCAAAACACAGGGAAACACCCAAAACACTGGCAAAACACAGCAGCAAGGAGTTCCCAGGGTTAACATCGGATGGAAGAAAACACAGTCTACATGCACATCAAGCTTAAAATAAATAATTTATAAACCCAAATTTTAATTCTGCTTGACTCGGTGCTGTCTTTAACGTATAGCACCACCCCGCTATTACACGAGTGGCATAACGCGTGTTTCTAGTGAAATGGCTACATTCGTCTTTGTTGGCCTTGAATTCTCGCAGGTTTTTTTTCCAGTGGTAAATTTTGAAGAAGCAGGAAATGAAATGGGATTATGCCCAGCTGTACCATGACGTAGCTCAAGATAAAGAAGAAATTGAAAGGTGCAGCAAAGGTCTCTTGGAATCCACAGTAGGGCTGAAACAAGAACGAGCGAGATTGTCGCAGCCCCCAGTGAGACCTTGCTGGATTTCACTGAGATTTTCGAGAATCTCACAAGGTTCATGAAAATCTCAGATATGCTCTGCGCATGCACTGCCCACCAGCAGCCATTTGTGCATGCGCAGAGCTTTTCTTGAGGGTTTTCAAGAATCTTGCGAGATTCTCAAAACCCTAAAAACGTTCTGCACTTGTGGAAAATGGCCGCTGCATCCATACGCGCAGAGCCAGTGTTTGGCCGCATGAGGTTCACATGAGAATGGGTCGATAATCAGCCAAGTCTCGTCGAGATTTGCAAAAATAGCAAGGGCGAGTTTCAGTCCTAAGCCACAGTTGTTCAAAACTTATGGTAAGCTCAGACGATGCTATCACCACACTCAGTGCATGCCACTATTCTCAGTTACCATCATGCCAGCTCAGATGCATTTTTCCATACCAAGTCATTGTTGTTGGAAAGGTGTAATTACATCTGTATCTGTCAAATTAGGCATGACGTTGCAGCCTGGCTTGTGCTTTATATTGTATGGGTGCTCTCGGAGGCGGCTTTTGCATTAAATCGCCAGTCAACAGCTACGTTCAAGTTGCTTAACACCATTCTTTGGATCAGCTCAGATTTTCAGAACCGTGGCACTGGCTGTACAGCTGTGTCATCCGTCCATTATTTCCCAGGAGAGAGAATGGAGGTGGGCAAAAGGTGAACCAAGAGAGGAGTTTGTAAGAACTTACTATGGGCTTCTCTCCAAAGCAACTCGTCCCCCACAGTTTGGTCATCCCTTAGTAGCATTTTGTGCCAGGATGTTCACATCTTTCATTCAAGGCTGTTGACTCTGAAGCAGATTCCTTAACTGAGGAGCTAGCGACTTCCGTGCTTAGCTCTGGCCTGAGTATTGGAATCAAACCTGTTTCAGCCACCTTTCAAACTTGACACTGAAGGGAGTTATTTTCCTTACTCCTTATGTTGTAGCTGAGCTCTGCAAAGACCTCGTTGCTCTCCTTCTTTGCTGGTTTTAGGAGCCAAGTAATCAGTTCATTCTCCTCCTGACACTGCTGCCTCAGTCTGTGCCTCAGTTTCCCCAGTAATATGTCGTCAGGATCTGCAGTCTCCAGCAACCACTGTTACTTTATTGCTCAGTCTTCCAACATTTCCCTGGTGGGTTCAAGGCCCCCTACAGGCTCGTTGCCTCTCAATGGAATCGCTTTTACAAACTCACTCCTACTTCCCAGTTTCAAAGAGCCCCTGGCAGGTGCTTCCCTGACCCTAGAGGCAACTCCTCAAAGACACCCCCCAATTTTTTTTTGGGGGGGGGAGTAATGCACGGGCGGGTCACCTCAGGAAGGGGTGCAAGAAAGAAGCTTTCCTGCCCTCTTTCTGATGTGGTCCTGCCCCCATGAAGTGTGGGTTGTGACATCACCGAAAGGGGACGTGACCTTGTCAGCATCCACCCAACACCCTTCTCCATGCTTTCCTGGTGGTCTCTCTAACCAGGCCCGCAGCCCAGCTTTCTCCACCAGGTCTTCCAGAACACCTGACCTACTACCCAGCACTACCCATCAGTCAGTCTCTCCACCTGGGCCTCAAATAGTTACACCCATTTGGACAAGGAGACTCAGAACAGGTGCAGCTGGCTTCCTCCAGCTGTCCCTGCTACTGTCCCAGAGAGCACACCTGTCTTCTTCCAGTCATGTCTCCCAATTTATCATGGTTCCCTCCACCCGTCACCTGTATTCCAGTCTATCCCCAAGCAGCCCTTAATTGTTATCGCAACAAACAATGACGAGGCTGACATTACACTAAAGATGAAGTAGTCGTGGAAGCACAAGGAAAGGGCAACTAAAGAATTCTTTTCAGGGTAACCGCTGGGATTTTCAGTGGCTAATTGCTCCCTGGGGACCCCAAAACGCTCCAGAAGCACAAGACTGAGGTCGTTTTTATACGAGCGCGGCAGTGCCCACGCTTGTTTTCCAAAAGACCCAGCAGTCCACTTTACACGTGACACCGCCACCGAATATGCGCATGCGCGGGTGATGCGCATGCGCGGGTGATGCGCATCCATTTCCGGCCGCAAACTGACCGGGTCAGCAATCGAGGCCTGTCATATGCGGCCGGAAATGGATGCGCATCGCATGCGCGTATTCGGCGTCGGCGTCACGTGTAAAGCGGACTACCGGATCTTTTGGAAAACAAGCGCGGGCGCCGCCACGCTCGTCTAAAAACAGCCTGAGATCAGGAAACACAACGGGAACTGGGGGGAAACAACAGGGAATGGATCCCCCATTGTGACCTGTTGGGTGCTTCTCCCAAGCCACCGTCATTGGCCAGTCGGAGACAGGATGCTGGGCTAGATGGACCATTGGTCTGACCCAGTACGGCACTTATATTCTTATCAGAGGATGAAGATTATTAGGAGGAGGGGGTGGGTGGGTGGGTGGAGATGAAAATAACATCTTTGCCCCACATCTTTGAAAAGATACCCAGATGGAAATTGCAACTGAGGGAAATGGAGAAATAGGTTACGCACAACTGTGGTGGGGGTAGGGGTGTGCAATTTGTATTCATTTTTTAAATTCCTAAAACAAATGGAGTTTGTTTTAGTAATTAGAACACAAAAATGACAGACAGGGGTAACGACAATGAATGAAAACAAAGAAAAAAGCATCCATTTTTGTTACCAAAATAAAAATAATTTTTTTAAAAAAAATAAATCACTGTGCATGCACCAATGGCCACCAGGGCCAGCCTGCGAATGCGCAGCCTTTCCAAAATGTTGGAAAAGGGCAACATTCTGCACACGCACAGAATGGTCGCTGGACCATTCTGTGCGTGTGCAGACCACGCTGCCAAACGCTACTGGCACCATTTGGGGAAAGGGTTGCACAGAAGGGTCCTGGCAGCCATTTTTTGCATTCACGTTGATTTATTTTTTATAAAATCAAATGAAAAAGCAAACAAACAGAAAAACGGGGGGGGGGGGCTGTTTTGCTCATGAAAACCCCTGAAAATGAAGGGGGGTTTGTAAACAAAAAACTGATATGAAAATGAACAATGTACTTGCTGCACGCCCTTCATGGAGGGAAGGATGTCAGGCAAAAATGGGGAACCTCCAGCTTGTAGGTCAAATCTGTCCCAAGGCTACTTTTTGTCTCCTTCCCAGTTTTTGGATCTGGGCCCAGGATCCAGTCCTATCCTCAAGCACTGAAAAAGTGACCCATGGGGAAGAGGGGAGGAGATGGGGGTACGCACACAAGAATAGCAACAGAGCCATGATTTGGGGTGCTTTCTAATGTGATGGCGCCAAAGCGCCCAACAAACTGACCCAGTCCGGAGTGGGACTTGCACCACAACCGGGATCCAGTCAGGGTCGTGACGGGGCCCCGCCGCTAAGCTGCACCCAGCAGCCCTCCCCCCCCCGATGGGTGGCCATGGCAGCCAATGACAGCTGCCCTGGTGCCAAGTCCCTTCCCCCTCCCCCGTGAGTAAAGTGGACTTTCAAACGTGAACGCCCACTTTACTCCCCGGTTCAGGCAGCAGGATTCCAACGGTGATGGAAACTAGCCCAGGCTGTGATGCTGGGACTTCCCCAAGTCACCACCTGGGCTAGCCGAGACCACAGAATTGGATTTAAGGAGTGGGCGTCTCCATGGATGACAACAAAAGACCAATTGAATAAACATCCAACTGGAATACCAAAATTATGGAAGAAATTACAGAGTAAACATATATACAAAATACAACAGCTAAATAGTGGAGAAGAGTTTATGGCACTAACAGACCTAGAAAATTTATTACAGACTCAGATAGATTACTTAGAATACAGACAACTTAGGCATCTAATAGACACACCCAAGCATAGACAAGACTTTTTAAGGCCAAGACACCCATTAGAAATGGCAATAATGGGACCAGGACCAGGACCACAAAAAGGAGTGGTATCCAGAATTAACAAAGCACTACTAGATACACAGTACCCAAAGAATCCAAGTTATGAGGAAAAATGGGCAAAAGAACTAGATAAGAACTGGTCTAAAGAACAGCTGCCCTGGTGCCAAGTCCCCTCCCCCTCCCCCGTGAGTAAAGCGGACTCTGGGCCCAGACAGAGAATTAGATTAGACAGAGAATTTTCAGATCAGTTCAGTCACTAGAAGTGAAAGAACCACAATTGAAGCTGATTTTCAGGTACTATAGGACTCCAGAGTGGTTAAAAAAACATTGGGGGTAGTGTAACAAATGAATGTTGGCATGGGTGCGAGGAAGTGGGGACATTATTACACTGCTGCTGGAGTTGCGGAGACATAGAAAAGTTCTGGAAAATGATCCATAACCATATTTTGTCAATTACTAAATGTAATATCCTCTTTTACGCCTGAACTTATGTTATTGGGTGTATATCCTGAAATAGAATTGTTAAAATGCTACAAAGATACTATAGTAATGTTAATACTGGCAGGGATAAATGTCCTAATGAAAAATTGGAAAAACACAAATGGGATGACAGAATCTGCAAAGAGTCTGGTTTATCTTCTCAACGGAGAAACTAAAAGCAAATTTCCATAACAAACAAAAGAACTTTTTAGCCACGTGGTCCTCTCTTTGGAACTTTTTACAACTGTACAGAAGACCGGATGGAAAAGTGCACTACCTCCATGAAAAAGAAATTATCTGAAGTGCCATGAGAACAGAAGTATGGACAAACAATAAATATACACCTCCGATACATATAAGTAAATAAAGGGGGAGAGGGGAAAATAACAAAGAAATATATGTAATGAAAAGGTTATAATATAATGTAATATGTTATACAAAGTATGGGCGAACGTTGTAAAGCCCGAAATTGTAAGAAATACTTTATTTCGAACGAATATAAATAAAGAAAATTATTATTATTAAAAAAAAAAAAAATCTGCTATAGCCGGCCACAGTCATGTCTGAAATCACCTCTGGACCCTCCTGTCCCTTTCTCCATCCTGGGCAATCCCCTTCCGCAACCCCCGGCATCTCCCCCACTCTGCAGAGCTTGTACTAGCTTTCAAAGCGGCCCTTCGGAGGGAAACGTTCCGGAACGCCAAACCAAACTAAATCAGGCATGAATCCATTCACAAGGGCCGAGATCATCATCATGAAATTCCAGGTTGAATTTAGAATGAGCAATAAGAAAAGTTAACTGTGACAGTTGCTTGACAGTGGGCAGTAGGTATCCAAGTTGTACCTGAGAAGTATGATTTTCCACAGCAAGTGGGAAGTGTTAATTTAAAGCACTGGTGGAATTATTATTATTATTATTTTATTTTTAAAATCTCTGGAAACAAGTCCCCCCTTCCCCCCCCCATATTTCTCTTACCTTCAATGAAACTGCCTGTAAGGGTTATTACTACAAAGATTTTTCCTTCTGGCTCCAAGTCCACCTGCAAAAGAGGAGAGGAGGGAAGGGAGTTATAACACAGCACCTCAAAACAAGGAGTTTTCTCTTCAGGATTTCCATTGCTAAGTTCATCCAACGTAACACCGACAGCCAAAGCCAGTCTCTGACAGGTGAGAAAGATCGGGGGAACAATTGTTCTAAGCGTATCACGACACAACAGTGCAACCCATGGGAAAGCTGGTGGCTGAGCAATGACATGCCCCATCTCCTCTCCCTTCCTCTGAGCTCTCTTTTTCAGTGCTTGCGGTAGGGTGGCCAGATACACACATTTTAGAGGACACATGAGAACGACAGGTTGCAGGGCTGCACTGACTCCAATGCAGCCCTGCAACTTGCATTTTTCATAACTGTCTTATAAAATGTGCGTATCATCAGGCTACCCTAGCTTGAGGGTAGAACTTGATACAGGGGCCAGCTCCAAGAATTGGGAAGACGACAAAGGAAAGCCTAATCTTTGGCCCCTTTTCCAATTCTAGCATCTGGCCCGTGGCTCCTTCCCCTCCCCTCAAGCGCACTCCGAGTGAAGGGAGCAGAGATGAGGCCGGGCTGCTTTCATGGATCGATGCCTGGGTCCTCCCTTTCCTTTCATGATCTAGACCAGAGACGAGCAAATGGCCGCTGTGGAATCAGTCAGCTCTCAGGCACCTCTACTGCCACGCTTGCCAGAAGTGGTGCTTACGTGACATGCTCAGAACGGAGGAAGGAAGGGAGGTCCAGATCCTGGGTCTAGCTCAGGGGTGGGCGAAGTTCCCAAGAACCACACACCAACATTTTCATATTGCTGAGCACTCGGGACGCTAGGGGGAAGGTGTTGGCTGGCTGCAGGGGGAAGGGCTTCTAGGGTAAAACTTTTAGAGGACATTTATAAGAAATACAGGTTGCAGGGCTGCATTGGCTCCAATGTTGCCCTGCAGCCTGTATTTTTCATAAATGTCATCTAGAATTTGCGTATCTGGCCACCCTATGATGGGCTTCCCTCGATCCCAGGGATGGGGCTCAGGGCATGCTGCATAGTCCCAGAAGTCTCTGGTGGCAGAAACCATAGGTGTTTTCAGACGAGATGCTACCCAGCATGGCCACCCACGTGCCACGGATCTGACCACCTGTCTTGACGGTGGCGCAACTGGAGGCGTGCTCCCGTGCGCCATGGAGCAGCCACTTGCAGAACGCCGCTGGGGAATCCAGAGTGCACGGTGCGAGGGGAGCCAAATGTGCAGCGACTGCCACTGGGGTGGCCATGCTGGGAGCTGCCCGATGTTGGGGTTGTTTTTCCTTCAAAATATTGATTAAGGTTTTATGCATCTGGGAGCTGCCCGCTTGGATCGCTCTCTGTGCACTCAGCATGTGTGGGTGCTCTGTGGCAGAGCCACGCGGCGGTGGACCAACCACCACCTCCCAGACGCCTTGCTTCTTTGAAAACACTCAGTGTCTCAGCTTCTCATGCTCCTGAGGGAGCCGTATGGCTCCTCCCCTGCAACTCCTACCTGGCCATGAACTTGTACTAACTTTCAAAGTGGCTCATGGGTGAGAAGGAAAAAGTTCCCCACCCTGTCTGTAGCCACTTACATTATGGAATTTGTGCTTCAAAGGTTCAGGACTTCTTTTAGATTTTAGGACGTAATCAGTTTATTGCAAATATCAGCTGCCGCTGTCTGCTAGGATCAGCTATAATACAGAGTTATTATTTTCTTTTTCTCTCTTTCAGTACTTGCTACATGCCCATTACTTGTTTCTATCTCTAAGGTAATACTGGGGCTGTTTTAGCTTTGCTTATCCTTTTCATTCAGAGAAAATCAATAGAACTACAGTATCTATTTTATTTTTAAAAAATCTGTTGTTTAAACAGTTTTATTCTCGCATTGAAAAATGGAGAATCCAGTATTGTTTCTCAGGCACATGCAGTAAGATAACAAGATACCAGGTGATTATCCTGACCAAGTGGGCTCTGCAGAGATGCAGCGGTTAGTCCTGTTAATTACAAAATTCGTCACGTCAACCCATTTGTTTTCTCTAGCTGGGTTGTGCTGGTTTTCTAAAGGCTCTGAGGGGTGAGAAATCATTGCTTGGGTAAGTCTTCCCTTCTGCATATAAGTTCCCTGCTGCATCTGATGCAACATGGACTATCTGATACACCTAGCAGCTAACATGGAAGATCCTTTAGATTAAACAGGTATTTAAATTAGTAGCCATTGGTAATATTTGCATTCTTGAGTTCCGTAATGGGTACTCAAGGGATATCTATAAACTCTGAAAAAATCAGTAACTTCCAGTACTGATTTCTTGAGTTTCTGATTACCGATCAGTATATCAGCCCTGGAAGTCAACTTTCCAGGATGGACAGCCCAAAAATAGGAAGTTGAAAAATGGTTACTAGAAGTCGACCTTCGAGGACCGGAAGCAGACATTTCAAGACACTGGGTACTCAAATCAGGTTGCAACTGGGTACCAATCAGTACCCAACATTGTCAGGTCAATTTTGGGATTTTATTTCAATCAGAATTCTGATTGGAAATATATTCCAATCGTAATCTCAACCACGAAAGAAAAAAATCACTGTGCATACCCAAATTGGCTTCTCTGATCCAAAATGGCAATGACGACACCACCACCACCATTTTGGATAAGGGCAACAGCCATTTGTGCATGTGCAAATTGGCCCCGGTGACCATTGTGCATGCACAGGTTTTTGTTTTGGTGTGTGTGTGCGCGTGCACATTTTAAATATTTCATCCAATTCCTATTGCAATCGGGTGAAATACTTGCCGTTTCAATTTTTGATTCCCATTCCAATAAAATATCTGAACAATCGGAAATCCAGATTCACCCCTATGGTGCATGTGGCAGGTTCCCCAAATAAAAATGCAGCCCACTTGCTCAAGTTGCACAAAACCCCATAGGGCACCTTCTCGACCACCCCTTTAAGCAGAGCCACCCTGCTGTTCTGGGAAAATCCCAGCCCCACCTTTGGAGGGCATTAATGATCCGCTTTTGGAGGAGGCTGCAAGCACTGACTGACAGGGAGCACTGGTACATCTGCCACCGGAGCTGCTGAGTGCCAGGCGGCTGGGCTCCCACCACGAGAGTCGAGCAGCCGGACTACTGCCAGTGCGAGGCTGCCGTAGCCAACAGCTATGGCTGCCACCTCTCACGGTTTGACTCTGACATTCCCACAGGCCAAAATGGGAGTCCCAGGGTCTCCCATTTAGACAAGTGGCCGTCCTACCCATCACCAGCAGGAAGGGGAGGAGCCACTGAATGGGGTGCGAGTGAGGGCATTTTTAAACATGAGGCTTTCCTCCCGGGGGTTAAACACACAGTTTGGGGAAACCCCTCAGGAGGGATTCAGACGCTCCTCACCGAACCAGAAGTCAATGGGCACCATTGGAAACAGCGGCACTGGGCAAGTCCCAAAAGCTTTGAGACACAGACTAGGTAAGTCCCTGATAGGTAAGGGACTTACCTAGGTAAGTCTCAAAATGTCTGGGAGTCACCCGGTGCCGCTATTTCCAATGGTATGGGCTACTCCCAGTCCGGTGAGAAGCATCCGATCCCCCCTGCGGGGGTTTCCCCAAACCAGATGTTTAACCTGCAGGAGAAAAGTCTCACATTTAGAGAGAGAGAGAGAGCGCGTAAGGGTAGGGGGCAAGGCTTAGGACCCCTTTGGCCACTGGAAATGTTGGGAGGTATCCCACAGGGTTCGTTTACTCAGCCGTTTTGTCGCAGAAAAAGTTCAGTAGCATAAACATACATTTTCTCTCAACAACACCAAGCTTGTTGTTATTGCAGACTAGGGATGGGCAGTCTGGATTCGGATTGATCTGTGATGGCCCAAATCGGGCCGTTATGGAATCAATCTGAATTACGCCCTGCCAGTTCTGAATCCAGCGTTCCTGATTCAATGGGAACATTTCCCATTGGCTTAAATAGGATCCGAATCTGAAACTAATACGAAAATTACAGATCCAAATCCGAAACACGTCTGAATCCATAATTCAATCCAGATGCCCATTTCTACTGCAGATCATTCCTTCAAGTCATGCCTCCCAAGCATCTTTATTGGCTGGAAGACTAGTCAGCCTAGGCCACCCTGGTGGTCTCTTCTCTTCAACTAGACCCTAGGTTTGATACAGCATTGGGCCTAATTAACTTACTTCAGCTCCAGCTGCCCTTACTCAGTTATCCCTTGGCAACTTAAAACGCCCTTCAGCTGAGGTACATTGGCCAGGCCAAGCATAACTCCTTCTTCAGGGCCACCCCAACCTGCTACAGAGCTGTAATGAGTCCCTGCAGGAGGCAGGCCTTTGTGTGCGCATGTGATGGGGAGGGATTGAACCCTAGCCAGTGCCACTCCTGACCCCGAACCTAATTGGCTCAAACTAATCTGGATGGAGCAGGCACCTTTATAAAGCTGAGCTCTAGGCTTGACTGAGAGACCACAAGGGAATGCCTCAGAGAAGCTGTTGGCTATAGGTTCGCCGCCTGTGGTGGTTTTTCACCTGGCACGTATAGGTCAAAATGAAAGTGTCAGTTAAAAAAAAACCTGAAGGTGGCAACCGTAGTTGGCTAGGTAGGGAAGCCTGATGACCAGGGTGACCGACAGAGGTTAGGAGTCCAGACAGGATGTTTGCTTCAGAGGGGGAACCTGGGAGCCCAGCAGAGTGGGCCCAGGTAAGAGGAGTCACAGTTGTGGACTGAATAAGGCTTCACTCCCTCCACGCCTTCACCCAGAGAGGGCAGGGCCAGGTTGTTAGGGCTGCAGCAAAAGGGACTGTCGGGTTCTTTCTCCTGTTATTCCACCCTTTATGGAGTGTTGCATCATCACAATGCACTTCAAGAAGTGGGGCCATGTTGGCAAGGCGGTTGGGCAGGGGGGGCTGCCCCCTCCCCTTTGATATAACTCCACCCCTTGTGATACTCCACAGGGCCAGGAAAGTCCCTATGGCCCACCCCCGAATCAGAGTCCGCCACCCATCAAAGCCCCAATTCTCTGGGTTACTGGGGGTGCTCCTGGTCGACCCCAGAAAGCTCCAATTTCACTAGAGCCTGGAGATAGCCTCCCTAGTGGGCTGTATGTTTCGGTGGTGGGTTCAACATGGCATTGAATAAAAGGGCACAAAGGACCAAAACAAGTAAGAGGGTGAGCCCAGTGGGTGGGCCTTAACACAGCAGGTGCTTCCTACTCATCTCCATTTCCCCTGCAAGCCCCACCCGGATCTCCCAAAATGGCAGCTGTTTTTTGCACTCAGCCAGGTTCTGGTAAGTTCAAATGTGATACAGGTGATACATACCACCTCCCCTCAAGTTTCCCTCCCCCGTTCTGCTAGGGTTGCCACTTCCCTTGAGGAGAAAATCAGAGGAGGTGGGATCATGGCAACTGGTGACCACACCCATTTGATGTAACCCACCACCCTTTAACAAGTGTTGTAACATCATGATGCTTCGCAGGGGGTGGGGCAAATGGGTGGTCATACCTCCTTAATGATGTGGCAGCCCCTAGAAGCCCCAATTCTCCAGGTTAGCCATGGATGACCCAAAGAAATCATGGCTTTCCTTGGAGGTCACAGACTCTGGGTTAAACCCCAGAGGTTCCTAGTTGAAGCCAGCCTGAACCCCTACTCCCATTTCTGCCATAGCCATATTATTGCTCCAGGTATCATGTGGGAGGGGGGGGGAGGAATGACCTCTGCACAGTGAGCACAGGAAGGACCGTAACTCTCTGCCCTCCCCCCGTTTTTACACCCCCGCTGATAAGAATTGCATAAGTTCAAGTGAGGCTGTCGCATGACAGCTATAAAAAAGCCCAGCTACTAATTCTGTCCTTGCTAATTTAAGACAAAGACAAGCCTCACACCACATGGAGATTGGTAATCTTCGTAGAGCAGAAATATGGCTCTCGGGAGGGATGACTCAAAGCTAGGTTTCCAGCAGCCATGGCTCTTGCCCCAACGTGTAAAAAAACAAACAAAAAAACAGCCAATTTTTTAAAACAAGCCACTAAAACCGCTGCTGCTCATTCAGTCTGAAGTTTAGCATGGAGCATTTTCATGTTTAAATACACCTCCCAGCAGAAAAAACATAGGTGGGACCAGTCTGCAGCTGAGCAGAACCACTTTCTATGGGGCCGCTTGAAGAAAAACTCTCACCGTCAAACAGGTCAGAGAGCAACACGGAGAGCCACCTCACACCTCAACTCTTTCCACTCCGAGTGCAAAACTGTGCTGCTTCAACTCTCGACACAGCCTGAAGGTTTGGGCTCTGAACTGGTGCTCTGGAGTAGGGTCGAAACAAGAAGCCCTTTGTTTTCATGAGATTTCAGGCCGGGGCCCGAGAATTCGCAGGGATCTCGGGCCCCGGTACAAGATCTCGTGAGCTCTCACACAAATAAAATAAATAAGTATTTGTTAACTGCGCATGCACGAAAGGGCTGTTGGGGCCATTCTGTGCATGTAAAGCCCTTTTCTAAAATGGCAGCAACACTGCCGGAACCATTTAGGGAAAGGGGCTGCACATGCACAGAGCGATCCTGGTGGCCAGTATGCATGCGCAGCGATTTATTAATTTATTATTAATTATGATTATTATTATTGCTGCTGCCTCACGTAGGGTGGCCAAATATGCAAATTTTAGAGGACACATGAGAAATACAGGTTGCAGCCCTGCAACCTGTATTTCTCATAAGTGCCCTCTAAAGTTTGCCTATCTGGCCAACCTATCCTCGCACAGAGAAGCAGAGTGGCGAGAGACCCGGCGACTGCAGCTGCCAGATGATTACATGATGGGGAAGGCCGGGGGGGCAGGAGGGGAGGCTGTAAAAGGCCCTCTTGCTCTTTTGTGTTGTTTTTTTAAGTGCAGGGGGACGGAGGGTGGTCTCGAGATCCTGGCTCTTCTCAGCGAGCATCCTGGCAGTTTCTCAGCTCGTTCTCATTTGCAGGATCAAGCCGGGAACCCAAGGTGCTCTTTAGGGAGCCCTGGATTCTCTTCCTGGCTTGGTGAGCAACACTAGAGAAAACTCTTTATTCTTCATAGTCCCTGATTATGAAACGGGGTTAACTGCACTTCTCTACAGCCCAGGGGCATGCAGCAGGGGCAGGGAAGTGTTTCCCTTGCAGGGTCTACTTTCAAAATCATCACACGCTAAGTTATCTTTGTCCCTTCCTTCACGCTGCCCCCCCCCAAGCCTGGAGCTCCCTTCCCAAGCACATATATTCTGATCCCTCCCTCCTAAAAATCTACCTTTTCCGTCAACTTTCCCATTCTCCTCTCCTCCCCTTCTCCAAATTCCTTACTTATAGCCGTCCATCCTCAGATCCTGCAGCTAAGCCAAGTGTGTGCCCTTGTAACTTCTCAACTTTGTGAATGTATCCTTGTCTCTCCCTGCATGCCCCTCCCCTTTGTCTCCCCTACCCATGTCCATTCTAGATTGTAAACTCCTCGGGTCAGGGACCCATTTCTCATCACACACCAGACACATTACTGGTGCTATATTACATAATAAAATAATAATAAAATATATACAGGATTGTAAAATTTATTAATTCTATACCATTAATTCTATACCAGTCAGGCCTACAAGTCTATTCACTAGGATTGAAACAGGAGAGGATGCCCCCTACATTGATCAGCTGATTGGCAGGGGAGCAAGAACTGGAGTTAGGGGCCCAGCCTCAGGGGGTAAGGTCACCACCGGAAGGAGGTCATCTTGGACCAGGGTTGTAAAAGTTCACTTGACACCTCCAAAAACATACTTGTCAGAGAGGAGTAGGTGAGTGCTTATAACAATAAACTCTTACCTTATGATCAACAGAGAAAAAACCAATCACCCTGAGATTAAGCCGAGGCCAGCAGTTGCCCACACAAGGAGGACTATAGAAAAGTGATGATTAAGCAAAACCATGAGACACAGAGCAGGGAACACTGTAGCCTAATGGATACCATGTTGGCCTTGGACCTAGATATACAGGGTTCAAATCCCATTTTAGCCATGAACTCCTTAGATGGCCTCAGGAAATCACTATCTCACGGCCTCAGATCCACATCTGAAAAATGGAATTAATGAATGACCTACTACACAGGGTGTACATTCATTAGCACATCAATGTTATCATGTTTATTTGTTTAAGAGCAGGCATAAATAAATACAAAGTTACAAATTATAGATCCATCTGAACATGAGGCACAAGGTCATAAATTAAAAGTAAGGGGAAAAAATGTATACAAAGAGGTAAGCGACCATCACAAAGGGTTTCCACTCCTCTTTCTAGCATTGGTTGCTAACATTTTGCAAAAAGAGCTACCTTCTTAATTGGTAATTTTGGCTTGATTGTGAGTTGCCCTGAGCTTTTATGGGAAAGGTGGCATATAAAATTTGAATAAATAAATAATCTGAAAGTGTTTGTGGTTTAGCAAGAAATCTAGCTTTTGTGCCACTGTAGGAAAAAATGTCTGCGCCCGTAATGATGACTGACTATTTCTCAGGGATGAGAAGCGTACAGTTGACGAGGTACTGTGGAAAATCGTCCATGTCCCAGAGGCCCCCCCCCCCATGTTCTTCCCAACTTCGGCAACGAGGTCTCCAGCTGCCACACTGAATCCTCCTGGCAATAAGGTCTGCCATGCCAAACCTCTGGCAACAGCAAGTTCCCTCCCTTTCCTCCTGTCCTGACACTCTCAGAACTTTCTGGCCGCAAGGGTTCAACTGCAACAAGAGAATCCTAGTTCATCTCATCACACCCCAGGAACAATACTCCTTGCGCTACTCTATGGTGGCATTTTCACAACTCTTCTTTTTATATTCAAATTCTCTCCAATGAAAAGGAGATAAAATAATCTGGATGGGTTATAGCAACATTATTTTAGTTACCATTTATATAGAGCTTTACAATCCTTATCTAGTTCAGTCTCACAACACCTTTGTGAGGTAGGTCATTATTATTCCCATTATAGAGATGGGGGAACTGAGGCTAAGAAAGTGTGACTTGCCCAAGGCTACTCAGCAAGCTAAAAAAAATCCAACACAATTTGAACCCTAGTCTCTTAGGTTCAAGGCCAGCACTTTATCCACTAGGCTACACTCTTCACCTTCTTTCTTTGCAACTTTAGATAGAGTCCATCACAGTTTAAATGCATTCCTAACTCCATTGGAGAGTCAGATTTAGTCATTGCTGTCAACGGAGGTAGAACTGAATTCAATTTGCCTTTTTTCGCAAGCCAACAGATCAGCAAAATTACTTCGCCCCAGTTTTCATCTTATCTGGGCTACATTCAGTCAAAGGNCAAAATTACTTCGCCCCAGTTTTCATCTTATCTGGGCTACATTCAGTCAAAGGAAAGCACATTCCTTTGTTAAAAAACAAAAATAATTCCCCCCCCTCCCATTTTTTAAAAAAGCTAAATTTTGGGCTGATGGGAACCGCACAGGTTTTTGTGAAGAAACTCTCCATTGTTAACAACCCCGTAGGGTCTCATTATAAAATTCCAAAACCTGTCGGCTTGCATTGTTTTTCCAACCACTTCATTAGGTGAGAAGATGCCTCTGGGTTTGCTTCCACAACCTATAGATCTGCCGGAAAGATACAAGAGATAAGGTAGTTAAGATGACACCTTCCCGATGTTACTCACCAGCAGAGGCTGGTTCAATAAAAGCAATCATCTTAACCACTATGTTTCTTATCTTTCTTATCCTTGGGTTTGACACAGCAGCCACACTCTAAACTACATCTAGTCGACAGATAGAATAGTAGAACAGAGTCCTTTAATGGAAATTCACACCAAGTTAAACCTGTGGGAGATATTTATTTTTTTATTTTTTTAATGGCAGCTGTTTATATATATATATATATATATATATAAAACTTTATTGTTTAACCGTAGGTCATAACAATTACTAATACATATACAAGTTACTAATACAAATACAAATATAAGCTGTTAAAATAAGTCAAATTTTGGGTTACTGCCACAAACAGATAACCATTCACATTCGTCCTCAAACACATAGGATCAAAGCAACTTATATCCATAAGGAAAAAATAACCCCCCATATTTATAAAGGGTTCCTTCTTGCATACCTGGAGCAGATTTCCTAGACATTTGAATACCTCAAATCCACCATTCCATAAATATCCAACAAACATTATATGTATCCTTCTGGGCAAACTTCAATATGCTGAAATAGTTCCCCCGTTTGTCCGCTTCTTTCGCACGGCCATTGCAACAAAGCAAAATTTTGCCACTATCTTGGCTTCTTCAGAATTTCTAGCACTCAATCATTTCCCCAGTAAAGTCGGCCGAGGTAGAGTAATTATATCCTTTATTAAAGGCTTCAAAATAATATCCCTAATTTTAACGTAAGCTGGACACAATAAGAGACGTGGATAAGATCTTCTATGGCCATTAAGTCACACAGTGGGCAAATTCTCAATAGTTTATCCCTTCCGTGGTAACGCCCTTCCGTACGTGCTGAAGGGAAAAGCTGAAAACGAAATAAGGTGTATGCTCGTCTAAACTGAGGTTCGTTCCAAGTATACAGATAATTATGAGCTAGATCTTCCACTTGCATCCTACAATATTCAGGGGCAACTTTTTGTAAGCTAATCTCTAATTGCATCTTTTGCAAATCATGATCCATTATTCTGTTTTTTATCCTCGTCATAGCTCTTGGATAATCATATAGAATGAGAAACTCTCTAGAGAATCCCAGTCTCTGAACTTCCTCCTCCATTGCTATACTCCAACCTCTATTCTCCCCCCGAGCCAGGCCTAAGAGGGAAGTTTTTTCCAACCTATAGACAGCTATTTTCAACCAAAAGCCTATCATGGCTATCAAGGCCCTTGCTCTGATCGTTGGAACCTTTGCCTCTGCACGTAGTAGGACTGATGGGGTTCCACTAGGAACACCCAAGATTGTTCGCAAGAACTTATTTTGAGGCTTATCCAGATTTTCTAAAAAAAAAAAACATCCCCAAATTGGGACTGCATATAGCAACTGAGGAACTGTCTTTGCTGCAAATAAACAGTGGGCCAGGGGGACCAACTGGCCACCCTGCCTATAGAAAAAGGATAATAAGGCCGCCACTGATTTATTTGCTTGTTGATTCACATGGTAAACCAAGCCAAGCACACTCACCTGAGACTTCGCATCTGCTTGAATGTTTGTTTGTCTTCTCCCCTGTCTCTCCCACTGTCCCCTCTCCCTGTCTCCTCCCCCTTTTTGTCTTTTAGATTGTAAGCCACAGGCAGGGATCACGTTTAATTCTATGTTCTGTACAGCACCAGGCCACACGACTGGCGCTATATAAATGTTTATAATAATAATAATAATAATGGTTAAAATGTTGTCTCCAAGAACCTGATGCTGCTATATAAACTCCTAAATATTTAAACTTCTCAACCTGTTCAATCATTGTATCACCCATTGTCACGGAGAAACATGGGGTCACACACGTGTAACACGGGACTACATGTTTGGTAAATGTGTGGGGCCAAGGGTTTCACATGGATGTAATGTTACTATAAATGTACACTATGTAATGTTAAAAGTTCCACATATTGGTAATGTTGACTCTGAGAATTGTAGAACTCAAATTGGGGGCTCTCCTACGTCATCAGCCTGTAGGAAGCGCAAACAGATAACAACGTGTATTGAAAGCTGGCTTGCTAGACGAGCCTATGGAGATGTTAATGAACTTCAATGTTTACCTGGGGCTGCGTACGTGCTCTGGGACACATTCCCTAAAGGCGGGAAATCCGAGACAAAGAAAGTTAAAATGCTATACAAGGACAGAGATCCCAGAGGGGAAAGAGAGACTGCTTGGAGACTTCTTCCTGCAAAGCCAGCTGGAGCGTCTGCATATGAAAGGAACCAGCCTTAAACAGCAGGCTGGGGGAAGATGAAGTGAGAGACAGATTCCGCTCTCAAAGCCAAGAGCCCAGCCATTCACCTGCATGGCTGAGAGAACCAGAACTTCTGGACCTTGTTCTAGGGTAAGATGAATAGTTTAGGAACTCAACAGTATAAGTTAGGAATGTGTTATATTTACCTTTGATTTCTAATTACCACTCTGTTTAACTATCTTGTTTATGTAATCAATAAATATACTTCTTTATGAAGAAGTGGTCTAGTGTCTAATATTGGAACACAAGTAAGCTACAAGAGCCCTCAAGCTCTTGCGAACCCAGAGAGTAAAGAGTGTAAACGGGAAGGATCGGGCCCTTGCGTGACAAAGGAGTTTCATTGTGGCAGACTTGAATTAGCCAGTGAGAGAAACTGATTCAAGAGGATTGTGCGCAAGGGAAACTGAGACACTCAAACCCGGTAAAGTGTGAGTGCGGACCCCCAATCCCATGACACCCATTTTCCACTTATGCGTGTTACCAGCACTTCTTCTGCCAGTAACCAAAACTTTAGTTTTATCATAATTCACCCTCAGACCCTCCTGTTTACAATAAGCCTCAAATTTTTGAAGGGACCTGTTCAATCCAATTCGCGTTCGGGAGATCAGGACTGCGTCATCTGTATAAAGCAGGATCGAAATACTGTGGGAGATATTAGAGGCCTATGATCTGGCCCAGCCTTATGAGACCTGCCCAGCCCCATAGGGCCCGCACAACTGAGGTTAAGCATGCTGTCCGCCCACCCAGGGGAGACTAGACCTCACAACACTTCCAGTAGCCATAGAGGGACATGCCCCCCCCTTGGCCAATAACCTCTGCCCTCAGCAAATAAGTCCCGCCTCCTCACGTACTCACATGCCACCCAAAATTCCAAGTGCACAAAGAGGGCTAGAAGCTCTGCTGCTTCTCGTTCCACTTGCTTTCTTGTCATTCCATCATCCCCGCCCCTATTGTCTTCTCGGTTTCTTTTTTGGGGGAGCCTGAGGCTCAAATACTGGGTTTTTGTCTCTCTCTCCTGAAAAGGGGACTTACACACACACACACACACACACGCTTAAAGAGGAACAGTGGGATTCAGCAGCCAAAGAGGAACTATCCCTCCTCTCCTAAGTAGGGACTGTCGGAGGTATGGGAGACTCTGGCACCTCCTAAGGGGCAAGGCTAAGACAAAACGAGGTAGTAGAGCACTTTCGACAAAGAATGTGAATGTGGTCAAAGTGATGGGTTAGGGTGGGGGGTGGGTATGTTGTTTTTTATAGCGTGTTTTAATAGTGTTTTAAATCATATTATTGTTGTTTTAAATTGTTTTAATATGTTGTTAGCCGCCCTGAGATGCTTTCAGCAGGAGGGGGCAGCCTACAAATTTTATTATAAATAAATTAAAAAATTATTATAAATAAAAAAATAAAATAAAACATGGCCGGCTTGGACTTCCGACCTGCAGCACTGCTTTCTTTTAATCTTGAACTCTGACAGTCTGGGAAGAATCCCGTAGAATGCCAATCATAAAAACACAGCAGAAGTATGTGGAAAGAAGCGAGGCAGGGGCTGAATGTGTTGCTCTGGCCAGTGGAAACTAAAGGCATGTTCGCACATTACAATAAGGCATTCCCCCCACAGTATTGCTGAATGCTCAAAAAGTGGGGTGAACCACGCCACGCTGCTGCAGAACCGTTACCCCCTTAGGAGTCTGCCCACATGTACCCACAGGTGGTCACTGCCACAAACAACTCTTACCTAGGAGGGCAGTAATCATCGTGGGTACATAACAGAATATACTACTTAGAACTGTTCTGCAAATGGGGTTGCCACCTCTCTAGGCTTTGACCAAGAGCCTCCAGGGGAAGCCCTGATTTCTCTGGCCCAGCCAGGGGTGCTCCCAGCAACCCAGAGAAATTGGGGATTCTGGAGAAGCAGCCACACCAGAAAGGGGGTGGGTGGGTGGCATAACTACTTCCCTGCTCCCTTTCCGACATGGCCTTACCCCGTGAAGAGCAGTATGATGTCACAGTGCCACACCAGGGGCAGGATTAGCCGCCCCGAGCTGTTTCAGGAGGGGCGGGGTATAAATGCGAATAAATAAATAAATAAACAAACAACATCAGATAGGGGTGTGACAATTCCTTTGTCCCACCCCCATCCCACCTTCCAACATGGCCACCTCCAAGCGAAGGCAGCAGATAGGGAATATGGGATAGCTAACCCGATGCTCAGAGCATTCAGACATTCAGCAATACTACAGGGGTACAACACCCCAGAGTTAACTGAGGATGGGATACCATAAGCCTGATCCCTTACGTGTGAACATATCATAAAGTGAGCACTTCCAAAGCCAACCTAGGACTTGAATCGGCAGAGCAATTACTCCTATTCAGACGGGATCAGAAGTTCGTCTCTCTAGGAACTGGACTTTCTAGGACAAGGGACAGGGCTGAGGCTCAGGAAAGACTCTTCCCTGTGTAACCTAACTTGTGCTTTGACGATCCCATAGAGCCCGATCCAACAATGCACTTAAGCATGTGCTTAGCTTTAACTACATGACTCGCCCTAGTGAGAATTTGCTAGTCGTAAAGTAATGACTCCTAGGCAGTGAGTTACCAGGAGCTAGCTCTGAGCTGCAGGCGTCGCTGTGTTCAAACAGCCTGGTCCAGCCAGGGGCCATGGAACAGCAACAGGTAGGTAGGTTGATAGCTGAGTTATGGTACAGCACAAAGATGGTGATATTGCACAAAAGACCAGCGGGAAATGAAAAAGGTAGGAACAGAGACAGCTCGGTGGCCAAAGATGCTTGGTGACCAAAGAAGCCCTGTGGCTGCTCTTAAATAAAATATTTATAAAGAAACAACACAGAGAGAAAGAGAGCACTATACCATGTCCTACTCACTGTTGGGGAAGACACAAGCAGGATTAAGATCAAATTTCAGCTCCAGCAGCTTGGGCTGAACTGACTGTGTGAGATCACAAACCTAGGTCTAGAGACACAGGGTTCACAGGCTAGATTTGGACCATGGGCTGCCTACTGACGAACACGGTCACTCAGGCTGTTTTTATACACACACTAACCCGTGTTTCTTAATCCCTGGTTCCTGTTTACACAGACATTTACAATTCAGAATAATAATTAATCTGGGATCCGGGAAGTCAATGTTAATAATTATGTCAAGATTATTTTTGTTTTGGGTTTTCTTTCTTTCTTTCTAGATTTTTCTTTGTTGGTGTTTCTTGTAATTATGATTTGCATTTTTAATTTTTTTCTTGTGTTTTTCCTTCACTAGTTGTTGTTAGTGATAACTAGGGGTGATTTCAGACGTTACGTGAACACGGTGAACCACGGTGAATACCCACCTGTGGTCACCGTGTCCCGTACGTCTGTTCGCGGCGCGCCAGATGTTGGCCACGGTCAATCCCCACATGGGGTTCGTTTGAACCACGCTTCCCGGGCTAGCCGGGGGAAGGTCCC
>QEPC01005636.1:1533398-1564274 GCA_003113815.1 Sphenodon punctatus | reverse complement strand
TGAAGGAGCGGAGGGAGGGGGCAAGGCGGATGTGGGTAGGGAGGGAGTTCCAGGCATGGGGGGCAGCGAGGGAGAAGGGTCGAAGGCGGTTAGGTGAGCAGGAGAAACGAGGGAGAGTGAGGGAGGGGACAGAGGAAGAGCGGAGAGCGCGTGCAGGAGCGCGGAGGGAGATTCCTCATTTACTGACTGTCCCCGTTGTGCACTAAGGGACAAATGCACTTGGAGGGATTTGCAGATCACGTCTCTCATATTATATATATAATATATCATGATAATTGTATGTCTATACATGTGCACATATGCATGTGTGTGATATACAGAGCAGAGGTGGGCAAACAGCAGCTCGGGGATCACATGCAGCTCTCAGGCACCTGTGCTGCAGCTCTTGCCAGAACTGGCTGCCTAGGGGCGTGGCCATGTGACTCTCTCAAGAGCAGCTGAACCACCGTTTCCACCATTGGAGCCTCTTGGAGGCCATGGAAGCAGAGAAGCATGCCCTGCACCTCTATTGCTGCTGCCCAAACCCACCGGACCACCTGGGAGTCAGGGAGTTGGAGAAAGCCACACTGTCTCATCCTTAACATCAGGGGAATCCACAAATCAGTGTAATGTGTCTTGTGGTTTGGGTGATATGAAAGTTTTGGTATGCAGCTCTTGGACTTGGGAACTTTGCCCACCAGAGAGGGTGTGTGTGTGTGTGTGTGTGTGTGTGTGTGTGTGTGTGTGTAAGAACAGATACCTCTAAACCCTATCCCCAGCTGCCAAATACCTGACCGAACACATATCATTTGTGTGTGTTCTACTTATTTTAACAGAAGCATCTCTATATAATCCAAAGTAGTACATATACCAAAGAGTTATGTTTAGAGAGGAAGTTAAAATTTCAACATTTAGAATAGATTTCAAAACGTAGTATTCCCCTCTGTTTAGGCAAAAGTAGTAGTAGTACAGGGATATCTTTTATAGGATCGACTCCAGTTGGTGGAGGTATGCAAGCTTTCGGAGCTCACAGGGTCCTTCATCAGGCAACTCAGACGTTAGAGAACCTCAAATAAAAATGGCTGAGGTTCTACTTGACATCAAATAGACTAGCAAAATATGGTGGGGGATGCTTCTCAAATTGCTGGAATGGATGCGGAGAAAAAGGGAATGCTTCTACATTGGAGTTGGCAGTGCCCCAAAATACAGCCATTTTGGCTTCTAGGACGGAAATACATGAACGAGATCACTTACCCTACCATTGACAGCAGAAGTCGCACTGTTGGGAGTCTACCCAAAAACTCCGCTTATGAAGTACCACAAAGACACTTGTAATGCCTTCCTAACAGCAGCGCTCAACGTTTTAATGCGCCATTGGAAAAATGGGACATAGCTGAATGAAACCACCTGGATTTGGTGGCTTTGGCTCTCTATTTCAATGGAAAAACTGACGGCACAATTCAACGATAACTACATGGACTTTTATATCAAGTGGTCTCCCATATGGGACAAATTGTAGGAAAAGTGTCACACGAAGTCAAAGGTTGATTATTTACTTGAAAAAAGCCTAGGAAATGATGTGTCAGGAAAACCTTCTGTTTCTCTTTTTATTTTCTATTTCTTATTTTTTCTATTTTGTTTTTTTCTATTATTTCCTTTATTTCTTCCTCTTTTATTTGTTTTTTCTTTCTCACATGGTGGGAGGAAATGGGGAGGGCGGGAGGTCTTGAAACATCAGTATGTACTGTTATTGTTTCTTTTCCCCTGCATGGAAACAATAATGTTAACAAACGTGAATTGATAAATGCATTTAAAACTGGGGGGGGGGGGGAAGAAAAAGAAATGGAGACTGAGTAACAGTCTGTGTTTAGGGGGATTACAAATGTTGTGACCCCATTTAACTAACAATCAAGACCAGGGTTGTGAAGTTCAGCTGTCTGCCTGTCAAGATTTTGGAAGTCTGGATTTGCCCTTTTGGCTTGGGCTCACTCAGTTTAAATACATTCTCAAATTAGTTTAATTCATTCTCATGGCATGTCAAGATGTGGTCATATATCCCAGCACACACCCCCCCTCATGACACACACAAGTATTCATTGGTTGGGCTCTTCTAGTATCCTTTCTCTGCCAACAACATTTCCTCTGGATTAGTCATTCATTTTTTTGGTAAATTTCATGGACTGGCACACATTTGCATACAAAATGAACAACTTTGTTGCTGCCAGCACTGCAATAAGAAGTCAGCCTAGGGTTGCTTCCTCTCTGGGATCTGGCCAGAGAACGTTGGTTCCTGGTTTTGGCCAAGAATCTCTAGGCTCCAGGGGGAGCCCTGATCTCTCTGGATAAGTCAAGAAAACTTCCACCAATAACCTGGAGAAACTGAGGATTTCAGCAACCTTAAAATGGGGGCAAGTCATAGGGCTTTCCAACCCCCTTTCCAGTGTGGGTTGCCCCTACAGAGCACCATGACACTCCACAAGGGGCGGGTTATGTCCAAAAGGGGCGTGGCCCCTCCTTATGGCCCCACCCCTTCTGGCAACCCTAAACTGACCCCATTTTTATGCTGGAAAATTAGATTTTTGTTTTAACCTCCCACTTAGCCAGAGAGCTGTGTAGCTGAGTGGTTAAGGCCCTTGAATGTATCCCTGGAGGTTATAGGTGCAAATCCTGCTTATTTTTCAGTCCAGCTAGGAGAGGGACCGTCGTCTAACCTCTGGGCTGAGGTATAGCAGAGAGGCCTGGGCTTAGGCCTTGCCAGGCAGGACCATGGCCCTAGACCCCACGTACAGCGGAGGGCCCAGCAGACAGTCCCAGGGCTTTCCAGCCAGGGTGGAGCGCTGCCCAAGCAGCTGCGCTGGCAACAGTCAGCAGGAGTTGGCGGCGTGGCACCCTCTCCCATCCCAGAAGCACCAGGGCAGGCAGGAGCCATGGGGTGATGTGTGGCCGCAGGACTTTGCTGCAGGTGGTGGGGTGAGGGGAGCAGCATCGTCCCTGCTACGAAGGGTGGCTCTCAATACCACGCCTCTCAGCAGGCGTGCCGCTCACCCCAGTGCACGCAATCCTGCTGCCATGTGCCACCCCTATTATATGGTTCTGGCTGGGGCTGGCGCTGCAACGAGGGGAGGGGCACGTTCGACAGGAGGGGATGCTGCGCTGCCCCTGCCGGCTGCTTTCATCACCAGCAGAACTGCTTGTGAAGGGCCCTATCCTGGCTGGGAAGCTCCCACCCCCACCACGGCCCTGGGGCCCACCTTCCCTAGCACCAGCCCTCGCAGCAGGTGAGGTGTTGGCCACTGCATCGCGGGCGTATAATGTGGATATTCACTTGGGCTGGAAATTCCAGCCCCACCCCATCAGGGGTTCTGGACAGAAGTGGCTCCACCCCTAAGGAACTCTAGGGTGTTGCATGTTCTGTGAGGGGCGGGGCAAAGACACCCTTCTGTCCTTTCTAATGGGACCCTCTATCTGACCGAGCTCAGACAGATTGCACACCTAACTTGATCCCAATTGGTGGCGAAGTTGAAATTGCACCCGGTTTCCGTTTCCACATGGGCAGTTCAAATCAGAATTAGGGCTGGACGGAATCCCAGTCAGAATTCCAATCCGACCGACTGAAATTGATGCCGGGAGCTTGCAGGTGTGCAAAATGGCCACTGGCCATTACATACATGCCCAGATCACCAATCGGTATTCTTATCGCAATCCCGAAAGCCATACTGATTTGATGGAACTCTTCCGTGAAGTCGGAATTGCTGTTTCAAACCAGCCCTAATCCCAATGAGACCAGACAGGTCCTGTCTGGCTTGGGCTGGGTCACAGATCTATGGGGCCATGGGTCATGGAATCCTAGAACCAGAAGGAACCTCGAGGATCATCTAGTTTAACCGCCTGGACCAATGCAGGATTCACCACACCTCCATAAACCGCGGTGCCTCAACCACCCTTGATGAGCAATACGGACTTCGGCTCAAATAATGAGCTAGTCCAGCAACTGCTGAACCGTGTTCTCTTCCATCTGAAATGGTGCCCCCTTTGAAACAGGATTTCCTTTTTCTCTGGTGCAACACTTTGCATGATAGGAAAGTGGGGTGGGTCACTAAAAGATAACTAATCCCCAAACCCTTCCCCTGAAGTTCTTTGTAATTCTCACTCAGTTGTTATTCAAGACAAGCTGTCATCAGCTTCAGTGGGAGTTTCACCCTGTAACAACAGAATTCACAGCGGTCATGCGAGATGCCTCTAGACAAACCTGTCTGATTGGTCCAGAGCGTCATCCGAGGCGTCTAGGGTGGGATTCTCAAAAGGGGTCCTCATTGGCTTAATTCTGCTTACATCGTAAAACTCCCCTCACTTTCCCCAGGAGCAAAATTTGACTATCCAATAGGCTGCAGCTATAAACCAAGGGTGGGGGGGAGACTCCCTGGTGCACGGTTCAAACCCACCCTGATCCTACAGCTAGTTTTCATTTGGCCCTTTTCCAGTTTCTGGATCTAGGCAGATAAGAGGGGGGAAATGGAACCGAGCCATCCGAAATGACAAGAATTTTCTTAATATATATATCAAATATTACAAGTAAGATAGCAATCGCAAGTAACATACATGGTTACAAAAGCACCAGTATGATCTCCAGAAATCGATTTCAAAACATATCATGGGGTAGTGGGGGACAAGAGCTACCAAGATGGCTCCTCAAATTCTCTCATTTCTGGCCTATCTGGATCTGGTCCATGGACCCATTCCCTACCCCTCAAGCACTGAAACAGTGAGCTCAGAGGATGGGAGCCAAGAGAGGACGTTCACTTAGAGGCAGGGAATGGAATGGGGAATGGATCCTACTACTACGGCCGTTTTCATACAGACACTCTAACACTGACAAAATGGGTGTTACCATTTTATTATCCATGTTGCAGGGCTGCAAGTGTGCTCTATGGGGGCCCTGCAACATGGATAATAAAATGTAACACCCATTTTATCCGTGTTAGAGTGTCTTGTGAAAAGGGCCTACTTATCATTTCTACAGCACCAGTCACAGATTTTCAGAGACAGGTCCCTGCCCAGTTGGCTTACAATGTAAGATGGACAAGGGTGAGGGGAACGGACAGAGAAAGAAAGAGACACATATTCCCATTTTACAGATGAGGAACTGAGCCTGAAAGGTTGTGACTTGCCCAAAGCCACCCCATGCATTCATTGGCTAGAGTGAGAGTCAAACCCTGGGCTCCCAAGCCCAATTCCAGCACCTTATCCACTACACCGCACTGGCTCTTGTGAGCCATGATCGGAACGTTCCTGTTCCCTCCTCCATCATGCGCACCCGTCTAGCCTACAGAGCTGAGATGACATCCGTTTTCAGAGTGTCTGACAGGAAGGAAAAGGTTCCCATCCGTGTTGCACGGATGGCAATAACTCCTGGTGGCTGCTATTTTTAGTGTTTAGGTAAAATTCTGTAATGAGATTAAATTTTGATGAAAAACCCAATATGGATACATTTTCCAACTCTGGTCATTGCATTTCAGAAAGCAACAAACTGTGGACTGGTGGCCTTTGAATTCTGAAATTTGACATTTTTGATATTATTTTAGGGATTTTTCACCAAAACGAAAATCACAGCCACACATTCAGCAAGGTATTTTCCATGGAAATGCCCAGGTTGTTTACAACCAACTCTAGCTACTTTGTTTCTTTAGAAGAAGTGGATTTGAGCGGGTTAGAGAAAACAAGTCTAACTGTGGAAACAGGAGTCTAGTATGAACAGAAGAAAAATTAGTATCTGTTCTTTTGGTTCGGCGTTATCCGTCCAATAAGTTCTGAATTGTTTATACCAGTTTTCCACAGGGAAAACTCCTGGAGTAAATGAGATTGCAATAGGCTGCTTTTAGACGTGCGCAGCGCACCCGCGGCATAAAAAAAATCACGCTGCGTGTAAATATCTCGTGTGTGAAATTTAGACACAATATTTTGCACGTTAAAGCCAGTTGCGCTTTCTTTTAAAGCCGCAAATTAAATACCTTGACATCGAGGTATTTAATTCACAGCTTTAAAAGAACGCACGATCGGGTTTAACGTGCGAAATGTCGGGTTTAAATCCCACACTCGGGATATTTACATGTGCCGTGATTTTATGCTGCGTGTGCGCCGCGCACGTCTAAAAGCAGCCTATGTAGCTGCTCCAACAAAAGATGTCACTGTACTACTTTGTCTCCATTGCCTATATTTGGGACCAACACTGCAACCTTACTTTCTCTGCATTATGTAGGTAACCTTTCTATATCTGAAATGTGTCTAATCTAATGTGATTCACTGGCAAAAGAGCGAGCCAAGAAAGTGGCTAAAATGTCACAAAGAGAGAGTTTTCCCAAAAGAACTAATCACGACCATTGCTGTGGGAGCAGTTAGGTTTAGGCCCCAATCCGGGCCCTGCAACATGTATTTTTCATAAGCGTTCCTTACAAATTTGCAGAGGTGGTAGCCCTAGTTAGGTTCATAGTATTTTTCAGAAATCTAGCCTAGGCCTCTCTCTTGTCATGTATTTTAGGCTGGCTTGGGTTTCCTATGAAAAGTAGGCTTATGCAATGGGTGTGTCTGTCTGTCTGAATAACATTTGATCTCACAGGCCTATTTCTATCCATTTTGGTAGAGAGGCAGAAGTCCAGGGCCGGTTTTACCACAGGGCAACCGAGGGCAACCACCCTGGGTCCCGCTCTTTTTTCTACTTCCAGAGCCCCTGCAGTGGCCCCTGTTTTCACCAGGGCAGGAGTTAGGGCCCCCAAACATGACCACTATGGCCCCAAACATGGCCCCATGAAGGGTGCCACCAAGGTGGCAGGGAGGATGGGAAAGGGCCACCAAGGGCCCTGCATTTTATCTTCATCCTGGGGCCCGCAGAAGGCCCCAAAACCAAGCAGACCCAATTTCATTAACAACAGATGGACCTGGAGGGGGGACGTAGTCTTTTTTCTAGCCAAGCCCCCCCACCCCCCCAGGCTTCCCTTGAACATTGCCCCCTCTCCCCATCACCTCAATAACTTTGGATCCTGCAGATCACTTTCAACCATATTTTGGCAGAGGGGTAAGGGATCCAAAAGTAAGCAGGGCAAACTGGCCATTATAAAAGGCTATCATCAGGAAATGGGTCAGCCCATTGACTGGTTTTGCACTTCCCTGAAGCAACAACTGTCAGAGACAGGATGCTGGGCTAGATCACTGTTTCTCAAATGTTTTTGTACTGCACCTCCCCCCCCCCCCCCCCTCGCTTGTCTGTGGTAGCCGAGGTTCCACCCTCATTCTCAGTTGCTGCCCCACAGTTATGGAACTCTCTCCCCTTTGGGGTCTGCCTAAGTCTGAGCCGGCTCGCCTTCCAGAGATGCAGCAAGACCTTTTTGTTTGGCCAGGCATTTGGGCAGGCAGGAATAGGGTTAGGTGGGATTGGGGACACGGATTGATGGGCGGTAGGTGCGGGTAGAGGATGGGCTGAGTGGGTGGTTGGGGTTCTAAAAGATTTTAATGTGTTCTATTGTATTTTAGGTGTTTAATCTTGTAAGCCACCCAGAGTCTATGGAGAAGGGTGGGGTAAAAATGTGAAAAATAAATAAAATATACACATCTTGCTCCCTTTCTTCCTCCCCCTTGTTATTTGACTCTCCCCCCCTTGCTACCCCATTATTTTGGAGATCCCCCAAGCTCAGCGAAGGCCAGCTGTGGTTCTTCTTGCTCATCTTACTCCCAGAATACCTTCTGTGTCCCCCATGGGGGTGGGGGGGCTGCCCTGCTGTTTGAGAACCCCTGGGCTAGATGGCCCTATTGATCTTAACCCAATATGGCACTTCTTAGGGGCTCACACTTGGTTTTCTGCAAATCAGTTTTCAAGAATGGTAATAAAACTGGATTCATTTGAAACCTGTCCCGTCCTCTGTGATTTAAGATTATTATTATTATTATAAGCATTTGTATAGCGCCAGCTGTGTACCTGGCGCTTTACAGAACAATAAGATAGACGCGGTCCCTGCCTACAGCTCACAATCTAATAGACACGGAGGGGGAGACAAGGAGAGGGGACATAGGGAGAGACAAGGGATAAATAACATTCAGCGGATGCGAGGTCTCAGGGGCACGTGCTTGGCTTGGTTGCGGTTAGATGAATATTAAAGTGACTGGTAAAAGAACATCTTGGTGCAATTCAATGAATAAGCTAAACAATCAATGAACACAAATCCATTGGATGGAAACCAGGCTTCATTAATTTGGGTGCTCTTACTGCTGCACGGACTGACTTGGTTTTTTTTTCTCCTCTGACTACATAACAAGGACACGTTGTGCGAGAGGTGTTAGACCCTGAAAAAATTCCCCTGCTGCAGTCTCGTTCTCTGCAGACTTTTCAGCAGCCTGCAAGACGAAACACTTACTGCAAAAGACTTTGTGTAAATGAGTTGCCTACAAGAGTGACTTCCTGTCCCACATGTGTGGCTACTGCACTTATTCACTGAACATGGTTGTGCTGCGGTGGAAAATAATGGTGATGCAGATCACGCTGAGGAAGGAAGCTGGTCAAGTTCCCCTGATGGGAACCCTGGAGGGGAGCGGGGCTCCAAGGGAGTGACCGACATGGGTTTGAGTTTGTCAAGACTGAACAAATAATTTCAGGTCAGCTTCTTTCTTTTATAAGGTGCTAGGACAATGGGGGATGAAGCAGACATAGGACGCCTTGCTTTTAGCAAGGCGTTTGACACGGGATGGGAAGAAATAGGACAATACCCACTCACAAGTGATAGGATGGGATAAACATTTAAATAAAAATTAAATAAATAAATAAATAAATAAATAAAATAGCAATGATCCTGCAGGTACTCAAACACCCCAAGAGTCACATTCTGTTACAAACCACAGAGGGGAATCCACTCTATGCTGGTGGGGAATCTTCTCTCTCCAGGGTCAGAGGTTTCCCCATCTCTGTTCCATACCTCCTACCATTTCAAATGGCCAAAGAGGAACAAGCCACACCCCCTGTGCCAATAAGCTCCACCCCCACACACTTGCATGCGCGCAAACAAACTCCCAACATTCCAAGCGCGTGGAGAAGGCCAGAGCTCTCCTGCTTCTCATTCCACTCAGTTTCTTGACATTTTATCACCTCCTCCTCTCCCCTTTGCTATCCTTCAAGTGCTTTTTCAAGGTCCTTTGATCTAAATCTTTCCCCCCCGAAAGAGGGGTTTTGACCCCCCTGCAAGAGGGACAGTGGGATTCAGCACCCAACAAGGGACTGTGGCTCCTAAATAGGGTCTGTTGGGAGGTACGCTGCTCTATGCCCTATCCACAAAGTAAGGCTTTTACACTGCATTTATAGGTAAAGCTCCCCTTGACTTTAATAGCACAGTACTGGTTTTGATTTCCCAGCTCAAGCCATAAAGACTTAGCCTTGTAGATAGAAGGGTCCTTGCTTCAGTGCCTGACATGGCCACTCTCCTTTTCGCTTCCTCTCTCCAAAGAGTTTTGAGATGAATTAGCATTTTTAATGACATCTGTCACGGAGGAACATAGGGTCACATACGTGTGATACTGGCCTACATGTAGACTACAAGTCTAGTAAATATGTAAAGCAAAAGGTTCCACATGTATGCAAGGTTACAATTAAGAAATGTAAAACTCAAATCAAGACTGTAACACTTGACCAAGCTCCAGGAAATGGAAAGACTTGTAGACTTGCCCAGACGGATGGTCAGAGACATTTAAAATGCTAATGCAGCCAGCCATTGCCTACGTGCAAGAGACACAGAAAGCTAATAAAGAGAACAGGAATTCTAAAAGTCTCAAGAAGGGAATAGGGGTTTCCTCCTGGGGATATAAGGAGTTGTACCCCAGAGGGGACAGGGACTATCAGGAACTCACTCAACATCTTGCAGCTAGGAGGGCTGAGCCGAACCATGGACTGAGAGGCATGATTTTGCTTTCTACCAACTAAGAGACCAGTGCCCAGGCATTCTACCACCTCTGACTGAGGAACAAGAACTTATGGACCTTTGTAGGGTAAGATGCTTATTTAGGAACTCAACCAGTATAGATCAGGAATGCGTTATATTTACCTTTGATTTCTAGTAACCACTCTGTATCAACTATCTTGCTTATGTAAATCAATAAACTAACTTCTTATCTTTATGAAGAAGAGTCTGTGTCTAACATTGGAACACAAGTGAGCAACAAGAGTTCTCAAGCTCTTGCAAACCCAGAGATTAAAGAGTCTGTAAACGGGAAGGATCGGGCCCTTGGGTGACAAAGGGGTAGTCCCTGCAGCAGGCTTGAATCGGCCAGAGAGAGAAACTGATTCAAGTGGGCTGTACGCAAGGGAAACTGAGTCACTCAAGCCCATCACCAAGATCCTGCAGGAATGTCATTACTCCAACAGAAGGCGATGTTCAACAAGACAAAGCTCAAAAATTACTATTAATCAATTATCTAGCACTTTCAGTATTTGAAGTGCTTTTCAATCCTCATCTAGGTCACCCTCACATTTTATTATTCTCATTTTACAGATGGAGAACTGAGGTTGAGACACGGTGATTGCCCAAGGTCACCCTAATGGGTTTGTGGCTAAGGCAGGAGTTGAACCTTTATCTCCCAAATCCAGCGCCTTCTCCCCTGGGCTACAAGTATACTATTGCAGAATATAGTGGAATACCTGCTAATCACATGCCTACCTGAGTGAAGGTGTTGCTAAGCAATGGTTTGTCCTGCAAAGTTCTGCGGTGCAGCAGGGAATGAACTCATCTTTATTTCAGAGCCTTTGTCTGGAAACCCTACAAGTCCCAACATGCTCTGTATTTCTGTGTGTGTTTGCCGGCAAAGCCACGCGGGGGGAGGGAGGTGGACTTTCAGATCAGCCAAACCCTGCGCCTATCCTGGCGTGCGCATTCCCTCCCACAGCCAAAATACGTGCGGGGGGAGGTCTGAAAGTGGCCTGAGCGGGGACATGATAGAGGTTTATAAAATCTTGAGTTGTAGATAGGGAACAGTTATATACCTTGGAGAGATTAACTAAGGCAGCACGTTGGGGTTCAGGCGGCCAAGGGCGGGGGTTGTTGTGTTTTTACGTTTTTATAATTTGGAGTGGGACAGAGGCGTAAGGGGTGTGTGTGGAATATTTGTTTGATGTGGGGAGGGACAAGGGGCCTGGGTTAGGAGGGCAAGGATGGACTCCCTCGGTGAGAGGGAGGGGTGCAGTCCTTGGGGAAGGCGGGATTGCCCCTCTGTGGCAGAGGGCGGTAGTCTCCCCTGCTGCCAGGGCGGAGCAGCCGAAGAGGGGCCGGGGGAGATATGGGTCTAAACGGGGTGGTATAAGATCAGTGAAGCGGGACAGGTGCCTGTTGCAGGTCCCGCTCACTCACCCCTTAGCGGCTGGACAGGGGAATCGAGATCAGAGGACCCCCGACCCTTCGCTGCTGCTGTTGAACGTAAGATTGGTGGTCAACAAAGCAACAACTATCCAGGAATTGGTCCTGGACTGTGCCACCGATCTCGTGGACATTACGGAAACCTGGCTGAACCTTGAGTCAGGGCCTGTCTTGGCTGACCTTGTTCCAGCTGGGTATTCTCTGCAGCATCAGCCATGGTCAGAGAGACCGGGGGGTGGGGGCAGCGTAGCTATAATTTTTAGAGAGCGGTGGTCAGTTAGGAGATATCCGGTGCAGACCATGGTAGGGATTGAGGCTCTTCACCTGGTGTTCGATTTGGTGGGGGACAGTTTGGGGGTGCTGCTCGTATACCGTGCACCTACCTGTACGACAGCTTCTCTACATGCTCTGGCAGAGGCGGTGGCAGGAGTGGTGTTGTGGTCCCCAAAGCCATTAGTCTGGGGGGATCTCAACATTCACGCCAACGCCGATCTCGGGATGGGGGTGGGGAAGAGCAGTTCATGGCCACCATGGGCCTGTCCCAGATGGTCAGCGGCCTGACACACCAGGTGGGACATACTCTCGATCTCATGATTTGCACTGGCCTTGAGGCGGGTGCTCCGCTATTGGGGGAGATATCAATGGTGCCCTTGTCATGGTTGGATCATTATCTCCTACGGACCTCTCAGCACATGTCTGCCTCCGGAAGGGTGTAGAGACAATTCGAATGGTTCGCCCCCGGAGGCTAATGGAACCGGAACGGTTCCGGTTGGCCCTCAGGGAGTTACCCTCTGACCTCAACGACTGTCTCAGAGATGACCTCGTCACACTATGGAACACCCTGCTGACTGAGGTCATTGATCGGACGACTCCTAGATGTCCTCTGCCCAGGCAACAGCACCGCAGGCCTCCGTGGTTTTCAGAGGAGCTGCGAGTGCTGAAGCGAGAAGGACAGTGGTTGGAGCGACGGTGGCATCGTTATCGTACTGAAGCAGACAGATTGCGGCATAGAGCCAGTTTACAAGCATATGCCAAGGCTACGAGGGCAACAAAAAAAGCTTTTTTCGCTGCTCTTATAGCACCCGCAAAAATCACACCCCGCAGAGCTATTCTGGGTGGTGCGGGGGCTGGTCAGTCCGGCCTCCCTCCACCCGGGAGTGGAGTCATCTACAGCACACTGTGATAGGTTTGAATTATTTTGTGGATAAAATCGTTCAGATTCAGATTCACTATGATTTCAAGGTTATGGAAGTCACGCCTTGTCCGGTTTTATGGGATCAATTTCAGTTAGTGACACTAGCTGATACAGTCGAGACCCTTGGGGCTGTTAGGGCCACCTCTTGTGAATTAGATCCGTGCCCGTCTTGGCTAATTAAATCTTGCCGGGAGCCAATGGGGCCATAGCTTGCAGGGGTGGTCAATGCCTCCCTTCAGGAGGGCAGCGTGCCGGGCTATCTCAAAGAGGCAGTGGTGCGGCCTTTGCTCAAGAAACCATTGCTTGATGTTGACTCCCTTGCCAGCTGTTGACCTGTCTCTAACCTTCCCTTTTTAGGGAAGGTTATTGAGTGGGTGGTGACTCAGCAGTTGCAGGGGAATCTTGACCGCATCGGTTTTCTGGATCCCTTGCTTTTGGGATTTCATCTGGGTCACGGCACGGAGACTGCGCTTGTGGCCCTGGTGGATGATCTGAGCTGAGAGATGGACCAGGGCCGCTCGACCCTATTGGTCCTATTAGATCTATCAGCTGCTTTTGATACAGTGGATCACAAGATGTTGGTGGCACGCCTGTGGGAATGTGCAGGGGTGGGCGGGACTGTTCTCAGATGGTTCCACTCATTCCTGACCGAGAGAACCCAACGAGTGGTACTTGGGGAGTGTTTTTCATCATACCGAGACCTCATGTGTGGTGTCCCGCAGGGTTCGGTGTTGTCCCCCCTCTTGTTCACCAGTATGCTGATGACACTCAGCTATACCTCTCTTTTTCAACCGACCCAGACCCTGCAGTCTCCGTGCTTACTCTATGTCTGACAGCTGTGGGGGATTGGATGAGGGATAATCGACTGAAGCTGAATCCTGACAAGATGGAGGTGATGCTAGTGGGGAAGGCAATGGAGTTACTGGCCCCCATCGTTGGTGGAGTCTGTCCTCCATTGATTCTCCAGGTATGGAGTCTGGGGGGTACTCCTCAATGCACAGCTCCACCTGGATGTCCAGGTGGAGGCTGTGGTAAGGGGTGCCTTTCGCCAACTACATCTGGTACGTTGGCTTAGGCCGTACGTGTCGGACTCCGACCTGGCCACCATCATCCATGCTTTTATCACCTCTAGACTAGACTATGGCAACGCACTCTACGTGGGGCTACCCATGGTGACGGCCGGGAGGCTTCAGCTGGTGTAGAATGCGGCGGCCTGTCTCCTGGTGGGACTGGGCCACCAGGAGCACATTACAGCAGTGCTCCGTTCTCTATACTGGCTGCTGATAGTCTTCCGAGTCCGATTCAAGGTGTTGGTTTTAACCTATGAAGCCCTAAATGGTTTGGGCCCTGCCTATCTGCGAGACCACCTCACCTCCTGGGTACTGGACCGGCCCCTGCGGTCATCAGGGGGTGCCCTCCTTGGGTGTCTTTAGACATAACGCTGTTCGGTGTTCTGTAACACAGTGTCCTACCGTTACAGTGTTTAGACAGACCATCAACACGGTGTTCACCCCAAACATTGGAAGTGAACAACTGCCAGATCTTGACAGTTTAATCAGTGTTAGGGGTGAACACTGTGTTGGCGGTATGTCTAAACACTGTAACGGTAGGACACTGTGTTACAGAACACCGAACAGCGTTATGCCTAAAGACACCCCTTGTGGTCCCCCGAGTCTTCCGGGGGGCCACACAGGGGAGGGTGTTCTCGATGGCTGCGCCGAGGTTGTGGAACTCCCTTCTGGTGGGGGTGCGTCTGGCCCCGGACCTCCCCTCCTTTCATAAAAGCTGCAAGACCTGGCTGTTCCGCCAGGTGTTTGGTGAGGGAGATGGGGGGGGGGGAGGGAGAAGGGTGTAATAGTATGTTTTATAGTTTTATGATTTTAATTGTTGAGGTACAATGTTGTGAGCCGCCCCGAGCTGCCTGTGGCAGGAGGGGCGGGAAACTAAATGCTTTTAATAAATAAACTAATAATAATAACCTAGAGGAGGAGCTGCCTGCCAATCAACCCTCTCCCTTCTGCAGGTATTTCTTCCAGGGCTGGGGCCCTTGAGGGTTCTGTGTGCGCCAACTGGCGGAAACTTGCAGGGATTTTTCTGAGAAGAGGAGCTGCCTGCCAATCAACCCTGTCCCCTCCTCCCTCTGCAGGACCTGTTCCATGCCAGGTGGAGCTAGGAGAACAAGGTCCATACGCTTGACCATTTACATCAGGAGGAACCTTGAGTGGACTAGTGGCTGCGGCATAGGAGTTCTGTTGGGGGACTGCATATAGGAAAGATCCATTTTGCGGCTGGATTTGAACTAGGGTGTTGTTGCCCTCGTTGAAGTCCCTCTAGGGCCTGATATCTGCAAGGTGTTAGCCAAACATTTAGTTGTCCACTCGGGTCAGAATGGTACCTTACTGTACTAGAAGCATATAGGGTTAGCTAAGAATGGTTTGAGCTCAAGCTATTACAAGCACAAGCAACTTATAGGAAGGTTTGAAGATCTGGCTCCTATTTATAGAACTTATAGAGGCCGCAATGTTTATGATGGGGGTGTTTTTCATTGGGTAACCTCAGGAACTGTTGGGTGGGTTATGGGGAGATAGCTTTCGCTCCCTGGTGAGAGGGAGTGAAGGGGGAATGGGTTAGGGAGGGGGTCTTGGCTCCCCTGGTGAGAGGAGGGGTACAAGACATTTGGGATGGGGTGGAATGGCACCCTGGTGAGAGAGAGGTCCGGCGGGGTATAGGGTGGGGTGGACATGGGAAATATGGCAATGTATTTTTTTGTCCTGGGGTTAATGTATTTATATGTGTTGATGGAACTGTTATTGATTATGTATTTCATCTATGTTTTATGTTATTTCATTTATTGTATATTTAAAATGTTTTGTAAACTGCCTCGGGTCGTGATCAGTGAGAGGGGTGGTATAGAAATAATGAAATGAAATTTACCCTCTCAAATAGTACTAGAACTAGGGGACACTCCATGAAACTAGCTGCCGGCAGATTTAAAACAAATAAAAGGAAATACTTTTTTCACTCAACGCATAATTAACCTATGGAATTTGTTGCCCGAGGACATTGCCAAGGCCAGTAGTATAGCTGGGTTTTTAAAAGGACTGGATAAGTTCTTGGAGAGTAGGTCCATTAATGGCTGTTAGCCAAGTAGCTTACGGGATGAACTTCTTACTGTCGTCAGGAGCTGGGAGTGAACAATGGGGAATGGATTGCCCAGTGTGACTGTTGGTTTGTCTCCCATGCGACTGAAATTGGCCACTGTCGAAGGACAGGATGCTGGGCTTGATGGACCATTGGTCTGACTCAGTATGGCACTGCTTATGTTCTTAAAACCGAACCTATTCCGTTTAATGGACCAGTCATCATTCTAAGCCACAATCCTAGAATGATGAATGAACCAAAGAAGAGCCTAGAAAATTTCAATAGCAGAGGGGGAAATGAGCAGGAGTGCACCCCGAATTAATCTAATCCAATGAAAATTGGGAGGATTGGGAAAAATCAGATGGATCGAATTAATCTGATTCTGATTTTCCCATCCCTACTGAGCACAGGGGTACTACAACTTCCCAAGTCTTGCACAAAATGCTCCTGTTAATGCAACACCAAATGACACTGGCCTTCTCTGCAACAGCACCACAATGTTGATGTGTGTTCAATTTGTGATCTGCTACAATCAGGGAGAGACCTGGGCTCACTGTGTTTTCCCCATTGCTGCCAATAGGGAAAGGGCAGGGAACACGGCTCCCGGGCTATAACTATATTGGAAATCTTGTCTTGGATGCTAATACACTCTCTCTTCCATTGAACAGATGAAACCCTTTCAGAGGCATACTGGGTGATTTCACACGTGACGGGGGCCCTATTGGCCCCATCACGGAATCACCCAAATGACTCCCTGGCGGAATCAGACTGGCCCGTCAACAGACGAGTCGGCAGATTCCGCCGGGGAATCGGGGAGGGGGCAAGGCTGCGTGGCGTAACATGCGGCCACACAGCCCCGCCCCCCCCATGCTTCTGAGACCGCCCACCCTCCGGGAGATGGGCGGGTGTAGCGGCCAATGCGGCCGCGGCGCCCGCCTGCCCGCCCCCTAGGGTTTTGACCACAGCCCGGAATCGGCAACGAGCATGGCCGCCAATTCCAGGCCATGGTCAGGGGCCAGACAAGACGTTACCACACTCAACCACAATGAATTCCACCGTGGTTGAGCATGGTAACATCATGTCTGTTGGGGCACAAAGTAATTCCCGCCAGGTGTTCACCCCCGGCGGGAATCACTTTGGCCACGTTTTCCGAGATGGTCCCTAGACCATCCTCAAAAGCGTGGTTATTTTGATCCCCGCCGGTGGTTCACTGTGGTGAACATCTGGCAGGGATCAAACGGACGTTACGGGACCATTCCCCACCACAGGGGATTGTCTGTGGTTGAGCGTGATCTCGTAATGTCTGAAAATACCCATTGTCTCTGGCTCATCTTCTAGAGGCAACGTAAGCCCTTTTATTTGGCCAGGCATTTGGCAGGAGGGATAGGGACGGGGTGTTGTAGGATATTGGGGTAGTTTAATATTTTGGTCTATTTTGGAGGGGGGGTTGTATTTATGCATGGTATGGGAACGGGCAGAACAAAAATATAAATAAATAAATAATGAAATAAGTGTGTCTGGCACACTAAGACCACCTTCTGATAAACAATTAATCAATGTAGTTGGGCCTCACTTCTGTTTTAATCTTGAAGCATCCGCACAGAATGCTAAATTGAAGCTATTCAGGAGTAGGAAGAGAAGCCTGTACGCCTGAAAAACCCGGACGTATATGTTCCCCCCTTCAGTTTGTATTTCAAAATAACTGTGCGTGTGTGAGAGAGAGAACACTTATCAGTGCGAGGGTAGCAACCTCAGTTCAGTGACCATTACATTTCAGCTTGGGGGAAAAATTGACGCAGGACTACTTCAATTTACACTGTTCATCTGAACTCTGCTAATGGGGAGTAGTTACTTCTGTCAGAGATACTATTGCTGTAGTCATCCTCCATCCAAGCAGGGAGTTAGACTAGATGACCCTTGAAGTCCCTCCCAACTCCAATTCGATGATTTAATTAAATCTAAATTGAAAGAACAAATCAAAGTAGCTGCTTCATCTACCTAAGTTCATCAGAACATGGCCAGATAATTTTTAAGAACCATAAACAGCCAGGCCAAGGGAAGAGCTTTCATTAACAAAAAGTAGCCTCCCAGAGACACTCATTTCCCCCCTCCCAAGTTGTTTTTTAAATAGACCTATTCAAGGAAGTTCAACCTCTTGTTTCAGCAGACTCAGGCCCCAGTGTCTCATTGCTTACTCGATATCTGGCAGCTGTGGGGGACTGGATTAAGGCGGGTAGCCTGAAGCTGAATCCCGACAAGACGGAGGTGATGCTGGTGGGGAGGGCCGAGGGAGTGGAGGCCCCCATCGTTGATGAGGTGTGCCCTATCTTGGTTCCTCAGGTTTGCAGTCTGGGGGTACTCCTCGATTCGCAGCTCCACATGGATGTCCAGGTGGCAGCTGTGGCGAGGAGTGCATTTACTAAATTACATCTGGTACAACAGTTGCAGCCGTATATCTCAGGCTGCGACCTTGTCACTAGGGATGGACGAACAGAATGCGGTTCGGATGTTCAGTCGTTCGCTTCGAAACCCGAGTTCGGGTTCGATGGTTCGGTTCAGGCAAGTTCAGGTTGGCCAAACTTGGCCGAACAGTCAAAAATAGCACTATCGAAACCGAAACAAAACCGAAACCGAAACTTAACTGAAACCGAAACTTGCTTCTTTTTGTGCCCTGAAAAGATGTTTTCCCTGCCCCCAAACTCATACGAACATAGCCGAACTGTTCCGTCATTCGAGAGTTCGGTTCAGACGTTCGGTCCGAACTCCGAACATCCGAACTGCGTTCGCCCACCCCTACTTGCCACCATCATCCATGCTTTCATCACCTCGAGGCTTGATTACTGTAATGCACTCTACGTGGGGGTAGCCAAGGTGATGGTCCGGAGGCTGCAGCTGGTGCAGAATGCAGCAGCCCGTCTTCTTATGGGAACAGGCCACCGAGAGTACGTAACACCAGTGCCCCGTTCTCTGCACTAGCTGCCTGTCACCTTCCGGGCCGGATTCAAGGTATTGGTGCTTACCTATAAACCCCTACATGGTCTGGGCCCCACCTACCTGCGGGACCGCCTCACTCCCCAGATTCTGGAATGGCTGCTGCGGCGGGCCAGGTGTCCTCTTTTGAAGGTTCCCCATGTTCAGCGGAGGGCTCCATTGGAGAGGGTGTTCTCGATCACCGCACCTCAGATGTGGAACGCCCTCCTGGTGGAGGCTCGTTTGGCCCGGGACCTTACCTCCTTCAGGCGTCAATGAAAAACTTGATTGTTCCGCCAGGCGTTTGGTGAGGGAGATGGGTAGGGGAAGAGGTGGTGTTGGGTTGGGGGTGGGGTGGGGGATTGCTGGTTTTATTGAATTTTTAGGTCCTTACATTATATATTTTATTCTGTGTATTATACTGTATGCTGCCCCGAGCTGCCTTGTCAGGAGGGGGTGGGATAGTAAATCTTTTAATTAATTAAATTAAATTAAATTAAATTAAATTAATTAAGAAGTAATTTCATTGGCCGTTTGCAGATGGACACAGGGCTGCCCACCCCTCAATCTGCTCTGGAGGGTGTACCCCCGTATCCACCTGGTCCCAGCTTGCCTGGGTCCAGATCAGACAGACCTGATGGGCTCCCTAGCCCACGGTCTGTCCACCCAGCACCCCGCCCCTCCTCCCCCTGGCACCATAGAGTTGTGGGCTTGACCGTCTGCAGTGCTATGGCGTTGCCCGGGGCAGAAGCCGGATGGAAGCGAAGCAACAGCGTGGGTCTGCGCGCATCAGATGGACCGCTGCGCCCCTTCGGTCTCGTGACCTGGGTTTGACTGGCCCACTCCACCGGTGGCACTCCAGGCGCCTGTTCCGCCAGCACACCCGCCTGAGGGTGAAGCAGACTGGCATGGCCATCCGTCTAAAAGCACCCACTGCATTCGGATCTGCTATATGCCATTAGCAACAAGGCTAGCAAGGAAAGCTGTATCCCTGCAGACATTTATGTGCCTGTCATATCATCTCTTAATGACAATGAATTTTAAAAAAATTTAAACACAGATGGTCTGTTTGTTTGTTCTCTTTGCCACCTGGCTTATATCAGAATCATTGACACAATCTATTCAGAATTAATCTGCAAGAATAGGAAACCACCGCCTAATGTATAAGATGAGTGGAGAACCCTTTTCCTCCCGTGGGCCACTTGGAAAATGAATACAAGTTTCACCGGCAGGTAGTTAGGGGCAGGGATGCTTAAGGGGTGCGCTCAAGACAGGGAAATTAAGGGGAGGGTCCAGATCATGGATCTGTGCAATGGGTCCATCCCCTATCCTTGAGTGCCTGCCCTCATCTCTGCTTCCTTATCCCAAGCTTATTCTTTCAGTGCTCGAAGGTAGGGACGTGATCCATAAGCCAGATCCAGAAAACCAGAGAGGGGCCAAATATAAAGAAACTAGCCCTGGGCTTGATTTGACTCACGGACCCAAGTTTCTCTACCCCTGTTCTAGAAATTGGTCATTCAAACTAAATACAGCTCGGGCGACTTTGGAGATGCTGAGCAACAATGAACATGTTAAGCCACCTAGGTTAATCTTCAGTAGTAGTACTGTTGCGGTAAAGGGTAGGAACGGCCAGTAACCTAATGGAAACATTTCTAGCTGAGAGAGTGGGTAGGTTGGGTGCGTCTGCAAGTGTCGGAACACCTACAGGCAGCCGCTGTGGCTTAGCAGCAGGTCACAACAGCAGCTGCTTTAAAGAGCAGAGTTTTCCTGTGGAAACAGTCGCTGAACGTAAGAGGCAAGTTGTCAAACAGCAAACCATTTTAACCGAACTCTGCAGCCATCCACTCAATAACGTACAGCAGAGATGGGATTGGGAACTTCTGGTCCACAGGCCAAATCCAGCCCACTGCTGTTTATTATTTGGCCTCTTTCTAATATCTGGATCTGGCCCATGAATCAAGTCTCTGTCCTCAAGCAGAGAGTGAGCTCAGTGGGAGGAAGCAGAGAGAAGGGTATGCATGCAGCGATAGGGGACAGACTCACGGCACTGCACAGATCTATGATCGAGACCCTCCTCTTCCTGAGCGTACCCTGTAAGCAGTGCACCCCTATCCCCAACCTCCACGCAGCCCTTGGAGCTTGTACTAATGTTCAAAAGGAGATCAGGGGAGGGGAAGTGTCTAACTCACTGTAACTCATCTACACAGGAACCGTGACGCTTACTCTGAGAATCCCCCTTCGCCGCCATAATGGCGGCGACGGGGAAATTGCCGCGCTCCCCGTCAGGAGATACGGGGGAGAAAGAGGAGCCGTGCTGCATCCATGCAGCAACTAAGGGCGCCCGGCCCGGGCGAGGGTTGCCGCGGCAACGGAACGGTGGCGCGTGCGCAGAGGCGCCGCGCCAAGTAGTAAGTGAGCGGGTCCGCCCCTTTTGGGGAAGGCGGAGCCACTCTGGCCGCGTGGAGGCGGCATTCGTCCCTCGGACCTGGAAAAAGCAGCCCACCCACCTCACCTCTAGCACTGTGGTATTTACTGGTTGCCATTACAGAGCCGAAGGGGAATTTTGACGACTAGCCCAATTGAGGGTCGTGTGTTTCGCCCCTTCAACAGCGCAGACTAGGTTAACAGGTTAATTTGATGGTTATGGCATGGACAAAATAGTGAATTATAATAACAACTAATTCAGCATATGCAAAGATTGGAATACTTATGCTAGTTAAGTGCAGATAAGACAGAGGGAAACATATGTGATTGAATTGAACAATTTAAGGGTAAGCAATTGTCGCACTCAGCGGGGGTCCAGTATGCTACAGTAGGATAAATAGGTAAGCGTAGGTTAGGATGAGTCATCTCCTTAAGAGATGGGGAGAGAACACCCAGTGCAATGCTGGGCGCAGCGAGCACTGGGGTTACCACCCTGGGAGGGGTGCCCAGACGGGTCAGCAAGTGCACGCACGGTCTGCTGGCTTTGCGGGTACTTGCCTCCTTACTCAACCCCGCAGTTGGAGATGGCCCCCTTTCGGCCAGAACCAGGGTGCTGTTGAAGGGGGGAGTTATGTTGTTGGGTACTGACAAGGGAGGGCACATCCCTGTCAGTCCCAGTGTTAATAAGTAAGTTNTTAATTAAATTAAATTAATTAAGAAGTAATTTCATTGGCCGTTTGCAGATGGACACAGGGCTGCCCACCCCTCAATCTGCTCTGGAGGGTGTACCCCCGTATCCACCTGGTCCCAGCTTGCCTGGGTCCAGATCAGACAGACCCGATGGGCTCCCTAGCCCACGGTCTGTCCACCCAGCACCCCGCCCCTCCTCCCCCTGGCACCATAGAGTTGTGGGCTTGACCGTCTGCAGTGCTATGGCGTTGCCCGGGGCAGAAGCCGGATGGAAGCGAAGCAACAGCGTGGGTCTGTGCGCATCAGATGGACCGCTGCGCCCCTTCGGTCTCGTGACCTGGGTTTGACTGGCCCACTCCACCGGTGGCACTCCAGGCGCCTGTTCCGCCAGCACACCCGCCTGAGGGTGAAGCAGACTGGCATGGCCATCCGTCTAAAAGCACCCACTGCATTCGGATCTGCTATATGCCATTAGCAACAAGGCTAGCAAGGAAAGCTGTATCCCTGCAGACATTTATGTGCCTGTCATATCATCTCTTAATGACAATGAATTTTAAAAAAATTTAAACACAGATGGTCTGTTTGTTTGTTCTCTTTGCCACCTGGCTTATATCAGAATCATTGACACAATCTATTCAGAATTAATCTGCAAGAATAGGAAACCACCGCCTAATGTATAAGATGAGTGGAGAACCCTTTTCCTCCCGTGGGCCACTTGGAAAATGAATACAAGTTTCACCGGCAGGTAGTTAGGGGCAGGGATGCTTAAGGGGTGCGCTCAAGACAGGGAAATTAAGGGGAGGGTCCAGATCATGGATCTGTGCAATGGGTCCATCCCCTATCCTTGAGTGCCTGCCCTCATCTCTGCTTCCTTATCCCAAGCTTATTCTTTCAGTGCTCGAAGGTAGGGACGTGATCCATAAGCCAGATCCAGAAAACCAGAGAGGGGCCAAATATAAAGAAACTAGCCCTGGGCTTGATTTGACTCACGGACCCAAGTTTCTCTACCCCTTTTCTAGAAATTGGTCATTCAAACTAAATACAGCTCGGGCGACTTTGGAGATGCTGAGCAACAATCAACATGTTAAGCCACCTAGGTTAATCTTCAGTAGTAGTACTGTTGCGGTAAAGGGTAGGAACGGCCAGTAACCTAATGGAAACATTTCTAGCTGAGAGAGTGGGTAGGTTGGGTGCGTCTGCAAGTGTCGGAACACCTACAGGCAGCCGCTGTGGCTTAGCAGCAGGTCACAACAGCAGCTGCTTTAAAGAGCAGAGTTTTCCTGTGGAAACAGTCGCTGAACGTAAGAGGCAAGTTGTCAAACAGCAAACCATTTTAACCGAACTCTGCAGCCATCCACTCTATAACGTACAGCAGAGATGGGATTGGGAACTTCTGGTCCACAGGCCAAATCCAGCCCACTGCTGTTTATTATTTGGCCTCTTTCTAATATCTGGATCTGGCCCATGAATCAAGTCTCTGTCCTCAAGCAGAGAGTGAGCTCAGTGGGAGGAAGCAGAGAGAAGGGTATGCATGCATCGATAGGGGACAGACTCACGGCACTGCACAGATCTATGATTGTGACCCTCCTCTTCCTGAGCGTACCCTGTAAGCAGTGCACCCCTATCCCCAACCTCCACGCAGCCCTTGGAGCTTGTACTAATGTTCAAAAGGAGATCAGGGGAGGGGAAGTGTCTAACTCACTGTAACTCATCTACACAGGAACCGTGACGCTTACTCTGAGAATCCCCCTTCGCCGCCATAATGGCGGCGACGGGGAAATTGCCGCGCTCCCCGTCAGGAGATACGGGGGAGAAAGAGGAGCCGTGCTGCATCCATGCAGCAACTAAGGGCGCCCGGCCCGGGCGAGGGTTGCCGCGGCAACGGAACGGTGGCGCGTGCGCAGAGGCGCCGCGCCAAGTAGTAAGTGAGCGGGTCCGCCCCTTTTGGGGAAGGCGGAGCCACTCTGGCCGCGTGGAGGCGGCATTCGTCCCTCGGACCTGGAAAAAGCAGCCCACCCACCTCACCTCTAGCACTGTGGTATTTACTGGTTGCCATTACAGAGCCGAAGGGGAATTTTGACGACTAGCCCAATTGAGGGTCGTGTGTTTCGCCCCTTCAACAGCGCAGACTAGGTTAACAGGTTAATTTGATGGTTATGGCATGGACAAAATAGTGAATTATAATAACAACTAATTCAGCATATGCAAAGATTGGAATACTTATGCTAGTTAAGTGCAGATAAGACAGAGGGAAACATATGTGATTGAATTGAACAATTTAAGGGTAAGCAATTGTCGCACTCAGCGGGGGTCCAGTATGCTACAGTAGGATAAATAGGTAAGCGTAGGTTAGGATGAGTCATCTCCTTAAGAGATGGGGAGAGAACACCCAGTGCAATGCTGGGCGCAGCGAGCACTGGGGTTACCACCCTGGGAGGGGTGCCCAGACGGGTCAGCAAGTGCACGCACGGTCTGCTGGCTTTGCGGGTACTTGCCTCCTTACTCAACCCCGCAGTTGGAGATGGCCCCCTTTCGGCCAGAACCAGGGTGCTGTTGAAGGGGGGAGTTATGTTGTTGGGTACTGACAAGGGAGGGCACATCCCTGTCAGTCCCAGTGTTAATAAGTAAGTTAAGTAGCTAGCATACTGGACCCAGTTTGCTTGTGCAATACCCACCGGCCTTTTGATGATAATTGAAATAAAGAGTGCGGCCAGTTTAAAATCCAATACGGCTCCGTGTCTCATTGGGGGAATGCGCCGGTAAGGTCTCTATGTAAGATAGAGAGATGCTATCGAGGCTCTTGGGAGTCACTGACATGCCTGTTAAAGAGCACTTTATACATATCAGAGCTCTATCTTTAGTCTTTTCTAGGCTCTCTTTCCTGCTCGAGGCAGAAGCAGGCATTTTAGTACCAGTTACTTAACAAAGAAGTGAAATTGCAAGGAAAGTAAGCAAAATGCTGTATGTAACAGAGGAGTTATCAGTGCAACTCATTCTGCAGCAAGAGAAATAGGTTTACTTTCATTATTACTATTATTAAATATTTATATAGTGCCAGCAATGCACTTGGCACTGAATAATCATTAATTAGAGACAGGCTCCTGCCCCAAAGGGCTTACAATCTAGGAGAGTCAAAGGAGAGGTGGACAACGGGAGAGACAGAGGTACAGTCATGAAATTGAAGAGTACGTGTGCTTAGCTTAGTTAGTTACAGAGGAGAAAGAGCATCCGTGAGCAGGCTGTGGGCGGTGAGGAGCCACGGAAAACCTAATAGTAGAGTCAGGCTTTTAAAGGGGATTTGAAAGCAAGGAGATGAGGGGAAGGGGAAAAAAAGAGGGGAAAAAAGAACCCACTCAGATTTGGGCCCTTTTACCCACTACATTTTTCAAATGCCCGTCTTGTCTGTGTGAAACCTCTACCACAGGTTGGGCACCCACTAATGGTGTGCTCAGACAATCCCAGTCCCATTTGTAAACGGACAACTTCTTAATATTGTCCTTACTTGCTCCTTAATATTGTCCCATTGCAATGTAGGGTGGCCAGATACGCACATTTTAGAGGACCCATGAGAAATGCAGGGCTGCATTGGAGGCAATTTGCGTATCTGGCCACCCTACATTGCAATGTGTTGTTCACACCGCTGCTGTTTCCCCTGCATTTCAGTGGCCCACCTCTTGCATTAGGTGGCAGAGAACAAGAACTCACCAAGAGCCCCAGGAAGTGGGAAGGGTTTCAAGTTCACACAACCCTCAAAACGTGCATTTGTGCCGCTGCCCACTCTAGAGCCACCTTCTGATAAAACAGTTCATTTGATGTAGCTGACTCACACTTCTCTTCTACTCCTTAGGCATTCACCCCAACAAAGGGCTAAATCAAAGTCATTCAAGAGTAGGAGAAGTATAAATACAGGGAGTACAAACTCCCCATCGGCTTGTATTTCAAAGTAACTGTTCATGTGAACATTTATCAGTGTGAAGGTGGTGGCCTCAGTTCAGTGATCATTATGTCTAAGCTACATAATTGAAATTGATGCACCACTACTTCGGTTTACACTGTTTGAATAAATCATCATCAACTTTATTTTTATATAGCGCCCCCCCCCCCGCCATGGCACTCAGACCACTTTACACATAACACAACTTTTAATCCTCACAACAACCCTGTGCGGTAGGTTAGGCTGAGAGAATATTGTGGCCCTTTTTACATAGGCTACGGCTGCGTGGGGGGTGGGCAGCACCGGTACGCACAGACGCACACCCACCCACCCCATGCATGGAGCAGGGGCATGAGTGGTACCGTCTCATGTAAAAACGGACTGTTACTGGCCCAAGGTCACCCAGTGGGTTTCTGACTAAGGCAAGACTTAAACTGGGGTCTCCCCCTACCACCCAGTCCGAGCAGCGCTGGTCTTACCACAGGGCAACATGGGACGGTTGCCCTGGGCCCCGCTCTTTGAGGGTCCCGCAGTGACCTCCATTTTCACCAGGACATGCTGAGGGGGCACCACCTCTTCTGAGTGGGCCCCCAAACATGACCCCCTTCAGGGTACTGCAGAGGTTGCCCCCAAGGGGGCAGGAGCCACCAAGGCCCCCGCATTTTATCTTCCCTCCGAGCCCCGCAAATCCTAAGGCCAGCCCTGAGTACTAGTACGCACTTACACTGGTTCTCAATGCTACCAAGGGGGAGTAGTTACTTCGATTTAATTAAATCAAAAGTAGCTACTTCAGTTTCTTTCTCTTCATCAAAACATGGCCTAAATGAGTGTTGTGTGGATGAGCCCTAACTCTGTGTGTTTAAACCGAGAGCCTCAGGCTACATGATTCATGAATGCTTAGCCAAATGAACAAGAAAATACAGCCAGCAGTCCAAGTCCTTTTGGAGCCTTTAAGAACCATGCTAATATTTATTTAAATCTTTACCCCACCCTTCCCCAAAGGCTCAGGGCGGCTTACAATATTAAACAGACAGACTCCATTAAAATTCCTTTTTAAAAAAACAACAGAAAACACACCACCCTCAGCCCTAACCTCACCCAACCCCTATCCCCCACCTGCCAAAACACTGCCAAAAAGAAAGGCTTTACTCTGCCTCCCACATATGCTCATGCTTGGGCTCCAATGGGCTCAGCCTCCTTCTCTGGAGGAAGGAGTTCCACAATCCTGGGGCAGCAACTGAGAACGTCTCTCTGCAGGCTGTTGTTCTATGAACAAGATTGGCAGGGCGTACCCGTGAGACAGCGCTCTTGTCTGACCGCAAGGGTCATGGTGGAGCATGGTAGGAAAGGTGGACTTTCAGACGTGGTGAACACAGGAGAGAAAAAAATGGTCCCAGCAGTGGCATTTTACACTGTTTTCTAGTTGGGAACAATGCGCTCTGGGATACCAACCCAGGATGCAACTCTGTGTGTGAGGGAAGGGGTCCGTTCCAATCAATACCACCCACGTAATCTCACACACAGGAGACCGACTATCAAATACCCTCCAATGCAATAGCCAAACCATCCCGTCGCGCCCCCCTCGCCCCCCGAATAACATGCTTTGTTTTTTTTAACCTAATGGGAATGAAATAAAAATCAATGAGCCTTAAATAAAATAAAATTAAACAAATGAAATAAAATATAAATTAAATAAAAATAAAAAATCAACCCTAAAGACAAAATTGAAGTCTTAAGTCTTAACTAAAGAATGAAGCCGTAGCAATGCAAACATGTACATTTAAACACAAAAGTAACCCCAGTTACTTAAATGGCACAAATGACATAGATAAGACTACCCAGTGGGATAAGCGGTCTGCTGGATCAAGGCCTAAAACAGTAACGACTGCAGCTTTCCTCTCCTTACTGCTAATGTCGGAAGAGACACGATCCTATTTGGACACGGCTTCACTGAGTTTGTTTAGACTAGGAAACAAGACAGAGAACACATTCACTGTTGCAGCTTCATACCCCACTTCACTCCTATACCGAGGGTGTTGCTATTACAGGGACAGGCGTAGCTGCACCAGGGTCCGTAAGCTGCGGGCGGGACATGTTCCCTGGTGTCACTGCATCTCCTGCCACAAGTAGGGAGATTGGGGGGAAAGAAGGTAACTATTCCATCTTTTACACCAGGGCCCATTCCAAGCTAGCTACACCCCTGATCTAGATAAAGACACCAGTATTTTAAAATGGTGTTCACTGGTTGCAGTTAAGCATTTAATTCACCAAAATAACCTAAATGTCTGTCTACACTTGGTGCCAAAAAATTCTTTTTAAAAAAAAATGTTAAATTGAACCCTTCGAGAGCACAGCCTGTATCTGTTTTCTAGTCAGGGTCATTCTGCAAACCGTCTCCTTTCATTCAAATGAAACTCTTGACAGATCTCAAAGGGTTCCACACTCAATTCATCATCAAAGCCAGCTGCTTACAATGGGCAAGGGACGGAAAAATACTTTGCAAGTTGCCCGTATTGTAGTCGGAACAAACGTTCTCTTCTGACGGTCGTCGGAACGGCCACTGAGCGTGTTTGAAAAGCAAAACAGACAGGGAGTACATTCAGTGGAGACATTATTCTGTCTTTGCTGCTTTAAAAAATAGGAACTGTGAGAACTTTTATTCTATTTCACATGCCAGAATGTGGTCAACAACTATGTTCTTCCTCAATTCAAACATGCAAGTAATTCAATGGAACTGCATAATCTTACAAAAATGACACCACCAATGCTGCAGTCTGCAGTCTCTGGTTTGAATGAGGTACCTGCGTTGCTCCCCAGTAGGAGGAAAACAAGAGAAAGTAATTTAAAAACTACCTTTTTTGAAACAACTTCTGTTGGTGAGTGACTGTGGAAGTGTGAAAGCGTGCACACAGTGGAAGCTGGTTCAGTAAAAGTTATCTTCACTATTGTAGGTGAAAACAGACATGACGCTAACCACCCTTTAACCACCCTTGGTGGTTCTTTATGCATGTAGAAGGGCTGTATTGGTGCCCTATGCAGCCCTGCAACATGCATAAATAACCACCAAAGGTGGTTAAAGGGTGGTTAGTGTCATGTCTGTTTTCACCCTATGGTGAGAACCCAAACCACGCAGTAGTGCCATTAAAGTCAATAGCACTTATTCTGGAGTCAGAGTTTCAAGGATTGTGGCCAAAGTCTTGGTTTTTTTATTTAATTTTTTATTTTATTTTATAAAAGATTTCTATCCCACCCCTCCAGCCCACGGGGCAGCTCGGGGCAGCGAACAACAATTCAACATTAAGACAATTCACAATTAAAATCCCATATAAAAAAACACAACAACCCCCACCCACCCCCGAACCACACACCCCCCTTGCCAAAAGCCTGGCGGAACAGCCAGGTCTTACACAAACGTTGAAATGACAATAGGGTGGGGGCCAACTGAGCCTCCTCCGGGAGGGAGTTCCACAGCACGGGGGCAGCCACTGGAAAAGATCTCACATCAGTGGCCACCCATCCCGCCCGGGGAACCTCCAAAAAGGCCCCCCACGGACAATCTCAGGGGTCGCACGGGCACATGGGGAGTGAGGCGATCCTGCAGATAGGCAGGGCCCAGGCCGTGAAGGGCTAAAAAGCTTTAAAGGGCTTTTTCTGCCGGTCTCCGGGCGGACTGCAAGACGTTAGCCATGAACTAGTCAGTCAGTCAAAATTCTCAGGCAACAGCTGGACAAAACCTTCTCACTTCTTCTTCCTTTAGCCCATCTTCCTCTAAATTACTCTTGCCTGCCTCGTCAGAGGGCAATAAATAACATATGAAGATAGCAGCACATGGAGCTATCCTTGAGTGTCTTGTCACACTCTCCCACAACCTGTGTGTGTCAGCACCTAACACACGGGTTGTGGGTAAGTGTAGCACACGCGCTTACTAGCAGGGAAGGGGACAGGAGCAGCTCCTGATTGCATAAGAACATAGGAAGTGCCAGACTGAGTCAGACCAACAGTCCATCAAGCCCAGCATCCTGTCTCCAACAGCGGCCAAACCCGGTCGCCTGGGAGAAGTACCAGCCGTCACAAGGGGCAATCCATTCCCTGCTGATCACTCCCCGCTGCCGACAGTAAGATGCTCCCATCTCATAATCTACTTGGCTAATAGTCATTAACGGACCTATTCACCAAGAACCTATCCAGTCCTTTTTAAAACCCAGCCATACTACTGTCCCTGTCAACCTCCTCTGGCAACAAATTCCATGATTTAACCGTGTTGAGTGGAAAAAAACCCTCTCTTTTATTTGTTTCAAGTTGGAGCAGGCGCGCCCCCAACCCCCCTAGTCCCTCAGGGGTCCCCCCAGCCAGAAACTGCTCCTCAGCTGATCCAGCGCAGCGGTCAATTTCCCCGCTTGTCTCAGGCTTTGTTTACATTGTCTCTCTCCTCCTAGAGAGCAGGATGAGTCCTATGTAGACAAACCCTGCAGCGAGAGAACTCTGCAAGGGGAGGAGGGGGAGGGGAGTCAATCATCCTCCTCGTGCTGGGCTGCTCCCCCCCCCCCACTCCCTCTAGCTTTCCACTCACTGGCTAAAGGGAGGCGGGGACTTAGAGAATGTCTCCCAAGCCCTCAGGGCGCATGCGCTGGGCGTCGACCCAGAAACGCACTGCTTTCTGGGGGATTGGGGAGGGGCCATGTGCTCCTTGGCTGGGTTCCTATGGAGAAACCCAACCAATGAGCAAGGCTTAGGGGGGCGCGTCCGGGCGCCTTTTCAAAATGCTCTGGCCACCTCATTTTCTCCCCCTGGCCCCTCCTCTACCAGAGTGGGAGGAAGGGGGGGGAAGAGCTGACTCTTCCCTGCTCCTCCCTCTAGGCTCACTAGTGGGGAGGGGGGAGAGATCGGAGTCGGACTACAGAGTGATCAGGAGTCGGTCTCATCCTTTCAGAAACCTGGTAAGTTTTGAAAAAGCAAATTCCCTGCCCTGATCTCCTGTGCATTGTTTGTTTGCTTGCTTGTGCTTTTAATCTTTTGTCCTCTTCAATCCCTCCCCTCCCTGGGGTGGTGTGGGGGGTTGTACGTGAATGGATGGTTTCTCTGCTTGAGTTTGGAGGGGGGCTGATGGATCGCAGGGGGTCTGTGTGGCTGTTACTGGGGTCAGTGTTGGGGGGACGGATCGC